>JASDQU010735293.1:159763-170639 GCA_032191745.1 Picea mariana
CTTGTGGGAATATCTCCTTAATCTAAAAAATCTTCAACAATCAGGACAACAAAAGATACAAAGGTAATGCAACTTATCACCCATACCACAAAGTTATGACAAAAGCCTAAGTGAATGAGGATCAATATGAGGTAAAGACAACTTACCCTTTCATAGGCCTTGGATAGGTCCACTTTGAGTACAACCAGTCTTTGATTTCTATTCTTGATCGAGTGAAGGATTTCCTGTATTGTCCCAACTACCTCATGGATTTGCCATCCTTCCAAAAACCCAAACTGCTCACTTGAGATTTATTTTGATAAAACCTTTTTGAGACTTTTGGATATGACCTTAGAAATAATTTTGTAGATATAATTGCATAAGGATGTTGGCCAGAAATTTTGAAAAGATGTCAGATTATCCTCTTTTGGGATCAAAGCAATGAAGGTAGTGTTATAAGCCCCAAGTTTTCTTCTTGTGTTTCTAGTGGTCTCCACCACCCTTCTTAAGCCTTCTTTAATGAATCCATAGCATCCTAAGAATAATTCTATAGGTAGGCCATCTATACTTTGTATTTTATCCCTTTGGAAACTCTGTAATATTTGGAGCAATTCATCTTTTCCAACTTCTTCCATCATCTCAAAATTGTCTTCATTGTTTACAAAATTAGGGAAAGAATTGGAGAGCCTTATTACTCTAGCAATTTTGGCGTGAGACTCCTCTCTGATGAGATTAGAGAAATAGTTGACTCCTTCATTTTCTATGTCTTTAAGATTTGTAGTGCACCTATTATTTCCTTTGTCAATCTTCTACATATAGTTTATATTTTTTCTGCCATTTTCATATGGATGGAAAAATTTGGAGTTTTCATCAGCTTGTTATAGCCAAATGGCCCTGTTGTTGAGCCTCTTTTCCTTCTATTTTTCAAGTAAGATATTATTATTTTTTCTTCGAGTTGGTTTGCTTCCAACTTATAAGTCTCAATTAGGTATCCAAATCCTTCATTTTTATAAATGGTCTCCAAACCTGCCTCTACTTCTTTTAGAAGCATTTCATCTTTTTATTTTTTGTCCTTAGCCCATTGGGGTACTACCTTCTTTGCATATTTCAGATTTTGTTTGTAAGGTACCGGATGCAATATAATATGTAGAAACATGAATATTCAATAGATATCAATGCCAAAACATCAAAATATGAGAAGAGCAACACTAGAAATAATACCTTTATTCAAAGAAAGCAATGCTCACTTGTCTCTTTGAGGGGGAAACCTCTAGCAGAGCATATATCTATTACAATGATTCTAAAGACAATCTTTCTCATGCCTCCTACTCTTATTTATACTAATTATGTTTTCTAAAGAACATTCTAGAGGAAGATCTTTCTAGAATCAAAAGCTTCGATTAGGTCTTCTTACATTGACTCGTTCACATTTATTAAATAGGCCTTACTAACTAATGTTGGCCTTTATTACATGGAAAATATATTTAGTCCTTTTTAACTAATGTTAGACTTTATTACATGGAAAATATATTATTCTATATACGTGAGGGGTTAGGTCCCTAGCATGCCCTCCCCCTTGAAAAAGAGTCATGTCCTCAAGGCTTAAGATGAGGAAACCGCTGCAAAATGGTAGTCGGTTCCCAAGTGGAATCTCCTGGTGGAGTATCCTTTCAGTGAACCAAAAATTCCTTGATGGTGTGTTGATGAAGACACCACTCTCTCTAGTCTAATACAACTTGTATCTGCAACCAAATGGAACCTTCTTCATCCAACTTTGGTAGGATGGTCTAGGTGTGGAATTTGGTGCCAATCACTTTCTTCAAGCATGAGACAGGCAAAACATGATGTATCTTTGAGTGACTGGGAAAAGCTAACTCATAGGCCACTGGCCCCATGTGTTTGATAATAGTATAAGAACCATCAAATTTTCGTGCAAGTTTTTGACACTGTTGGGTTTTGAGTGGAGTTTGTGTGTATGGTTGGAGGCGGAAAAACACCTGATCCCCTTCAAAAAATTGACATTCAGAATGGCTCTAATCTACCTCCTGCTTCATGCAATTTTGAGCCATTACCAATTTTTCTTTGAGAGTATGGAGAATTTTCATGCAGACAGTAAGATTGCGGTCAACTTCCTGCAATTTGGAGACACCTGCCATGTATGGGAGAATCGATGGTGGATTTTGTCTGTAGGCTTCTTCAAAAGGAGTCACGCGAGTGGCAGTATGATAAGAGGTGTTGTACCACCATTAAGCTAGGGGTAACCACCGAACCCAATGATGTTGTTTGTTATACACAAAACACCTCAAATATATTTCCAAACACTTATTGACCGCTTCTGTTTGGCCATCATTCTGGGGATGATAAGTTGTGCTGAGATGTAATTGAGTTCCCTGGAGCTTGAATAGTTTTTGCCAAAAATTGCTAGTAAAAGAGGGATCACGATTAAAAACAATAGAATGAGGCATTCTATGGATTTTGAAGATATTATCCATAAAAAATTGAGCCACTGAGGATGCTTTGAATGGGTGTTGAAGAGAACATAAATGATCGTACTTGAAAATACAGTCCACTACCACCATGATGACTGACTTATTGCCTGATTTGGGTAAGCCAATAATGAAATCCATGGATATATCTGTCCAAATAGTAGGTGAAAGCAAAAGTTGTTCGAGTGTACCAGGAGGTTTGACAATCTCTCTCTTATTGTGTTGACATGTATCACATTTGGCCACAAAGGTGTGGATGTCCTGTTTCATACTGTCCCAGAAGAAATATCGCTTTAACCTTTCATAAGTTTTTGTAAAACCTGAATGGTCCATTGTAGGTGAAGCATGAAACTCAAAGAGCACCTTGGGTTTAAGGGCCAATTGTTTTATTAAATATAAGTGATATTTATAGCGAAACTCTTTGTACCCTAGAGAAACTAGTGGAACCTATTGAAGTTTTTGGATAGGGCCATAAATTTTGGAGTCTTGAAACCATTCATGTTGAACAACCCGAAGCCAATCTAATATAATGAATGAGAGGGAAAAGAGGGACCCTTTGTCTTCATATTTCTGGGAAAGAGCATAATCCACCACATTTTATTTTCCCTTATTGTAAACAATCTCATAATCATATCCAAACAACTTGGTTACCCATTTTTGTTTCTTTGAGGATGAAATTTGTTGTTTTGGGAAGTACTTGAGGCTTTGATGATACATTTTAATTTGGAAGTGTTGTCTCAATAGATAGGGCGCGAGAGACCCACTAAATGCAAAACAACCAACATTTCCTTTTCATAAATTGATTGGCCCAAATGTCGTTTCGACAACTATTTGTTGGTGAAAGCCAAAAGTCGTCCATCTTGCATGAGGATTGCCCCGATTCCTCTCCCGGATGCATCACATTCCAGAACAAAGGTGTTGGTGAAGTTAGGTAGGGCCATTACAAGAGTAGAGCACATAACTTCTTTCAAGGCTTGAAAGGATTGGTCAGTTGTTGGAGTCAAATTGAAAGCATTCTTTTTAAGGAGAGTTGTGAGAGGAGCCACAATTTTTCCATAATTCTGAACAAGATTTCCATAATATCCCATTAAACCTAGGAAACCATGCAGAATTTTGAGAGTTTTAGGGCGAGGCCAATTTTGCATAGCTTCAATTTTTTTGGATCCACCCTTCGACCATCTTTGCCAAAAATATGACCCGGGTAATCAACTTCATAGGTGCCAAAAGCACATTTAGACTGTTTTAGGAAAAGTTGGTGCTTGGAGAGGAGATGAAGAACTTGATCTACATGGGTGAGATGGGTCCAAGTTTTACTATAGATGAGAATATCATCAAATAAAACTAACACAAAGTGATGGAGGAAAGGACGAAAGACATGATTCATGAGGCTTTGAAAAGTGGAGGGGGAATTACAGAAACCGAAGGGCATGACCAAAAACTCATAGTGGCCCTCATGAATGTGGAATGTTGTCTTGGGGATGTATTCCTCTTTCATACGTATCTTGTGGTGGCAAAAATGTAGGTCAATTTTGGTAAAGTATTGAGCCCCATTGAGTTCATCTATGACAGGAATGGGAAAGTTGTCCTTGATGGTAAGTTTTTTAAAGGCACAAAAAATAGGACACATGCATCGAGTGCCTTCCTTTTTGAGGAGCATGACAACAGGGGAAGAGTAGGGGATGGTGTTGGGACATATAACACCCGCTTCTAACAATTCTTGGACAATTGTCTCAATTTCATTTTTTTGAGCAAAGGGATGACGATAAGGGTGAACATTGGTAGGAAGACTTCCCGGGATTAAATGAATGGAATGGTCGTGGTCTTCGCTAGAGGGGAGAAGGCCCTAGGAAATTTGGAAAATAGTGGGATGGAAGGAAAGGATCGCTTGAAGGCCGGAGTGTATCGGGGGTGTCTTAACTGCTTGAATGGAATGGAGTTGGGAAATGATGCCAAGATGACCTTTTTTGAGTAATGTTTCCATGCGATGGGAACCTATGATCTCCGGAGACCTTGCTGTAATGCCTTGGAATTTATATTATTGTCCTTAATGTTTGAATTTCATGGTTAATTACTTAAAATCCATGGTGATGGGGCCAATAGTGCGTAACCATTCAGCACCAAGCACAATGTCACAACCACCCATGTTAGTAGCAAACATGTGAGATTTCAAGGTATACTAACCAATTTGTAGGCGCATATTTTCACAACACCCCCCACGTTTCATGGAACCACCATTGGTAATCATGATTTGAAAATTGTTGACAACACATATATAGCAATTGACTTCTTGAGCAAGGCGACAATGAATGAAAATATGAGTGGTACCACTATCAACTAGGATGATGGATTTCTAGTGCTTAATGTAACCAATAAATTTGAGGGTTTGGGGAGAAGAAAAACCAGTGAGAGCATTAAGTGAAATTAGTGGTTCAACTTTAGGAGGATCAGAGGGAAACATAGGATAATCTATTTTGGGTAGCTCTAATTCAGGTGAAACCTCAACCTATTCATTGGAAACATCCTCTAAAATGGCCATAATTTTTTTATGTTATTTACACTTGTGTCTGGGAAAGTATTTATCATCACAATTGTAGCAAAGAACCTTGAGTTGGTGTTCAACCATTTCTACCCATGTTATTTTTGGATGTTGAGAGGAGGGATCTGAGGAGTAGGGGTGGTGGGTTTTGTGCAGGGAACAAAAGTAAGTTTTCTGCTCTAAGCCAAGATGACCTGTTGTGCCTCCTTGGGACGTTTAGTTGCTTCCAACCAAGTATAGGGGTGATCCATGATGACCTGGGCTTAGATTTCATCCTTGAGGAAACTAATAAATAATTCTTGGAAGAAAGCATCTGTCATGCCCTCCGTGCAGAAAGCCAAGTGCTCAAAGGCGACAATAAAATCTTCTTTGAGCAATAAAATCTTCCACTATTCCATATTGTTTCAACATGGTCAGACGTCCTAAATGGTGGGTGTCTGTGTCAAAGCATTCATACAACTCTGCAACAAACTATGACCAAGTAACATACCCTTGGCATGCATTTCGACGTCATTTCCACCATTTCCATCGTTTCGGGTCCACATAGAGAATTTCATAACGAAGCTTAGTTAACTCATTAGTGATACCATGCAGGGAGAAATAGTGTTCCATCTAAATAACCCAAGCTTGTGGATCCGAGCCATCAATTTTTTTTACCTTGACTCTGGGAAGATGGGGGTCACAAGGTAGGGAGTTGGAATGAGTGACCCAAAACATTTTGTAAAAATTGTAATAAACTTGTAATTGTTTTTTTCCCCGTTTGTCTTTTTGGAAAAATTGGAAGTGGAAATGAACCATGTGATGGTTGGCCTTCCAAAGGTAGAAAATTAAAATAATGAAGGTTGTAGTGAAGAGGGAAATAGAGGGAAACAAGGATAACTTGGGAATTTTGTAGAATGATAGATTGAAGAGTGTAGCCTGCTTGAAGATCAATGGACAAAGGAGTTAAGGAGTCTATCCACGATGAGCGAAGGTATCTCTGAGCCATGGAAATATGCATTTCTTTTTGTGAGTAACAATGCATGAGTTTTCTAGGCATGCATAGCTCACCCATTGTAATGAATTTCCCAAGAAAAATAAATCTCTATTGTTTATACTGTGTGGGTGCAATCTACTTTGTGAGGTATATTGTGGTTTTGGTTTGAGTTTTTTTGCTTAAATTTTTTGCTCTTGTTAATAGTCGCAAGCTTCATTAACTCAACCCTCTCTAAGCTGCATTTTGTCTAGTTTATTGAGATTCCACTCACCCACAAATTGTATTCCCTCCTCTGAGCGTTTTATTTTATTGATGGACAAATTTGCTTCTACCTGGGAAAACTTATATCCCTCTAGGAATTTTATTTTATTGTTGGGTGAATTTACTTAAGCTTGGGAAAACTTATACCCTTCAGGGCATTTTTCTTTAGTTGGGCATCTTCGCTTTTCCCCCCGGGTCATTTTATTCTGATGTTGAGTGTCTAAACTTACCCTAGGTTGTTTTTCTCTTATGTTGGATGTCTAAATTCGCCCCTAGTTATTTTTATCTCATGTCGAGTGCTTAAAACTATCCTGGGTGTTTTTCTCCATTGTTGAGCTACTAAATTCATCCAAAGAACATTTTCATCATTTTCGGTTGACTTAATTCGCCTCCCTTGGCACTTTTTTCCATCGTTGGATGATTAAATCCATCCACTCAGTATTTCCTTCATCGTTGGTCTTGGACATAGTTTGGGAACTTGGTTGGTATTGGTCTAGTGACCACAAGCAATGAAAACCAAGCAATAAACAACCCAAAGAACATAGAACAAAATATAATTTCTGCAACAGATCCGTGTTGACAAAATGGACAGGTCATAGGCCCACCATCTACGAATCATGTAGAGAAAAAATAAAAAATTTGGTACCGTTTCAAAATTCCAAAACAAACCAAATCCACCGTGGAAGCAAAGGAATTGATAACTTTTCCCCTGGGGTGTAGAACAATCGATGATGGAGTGTATTGTTAAGGCACTCTATTATGTGAAGTCATTGGTTCAAAACCCTTGACTAGCCTTGTGTGTCGTGTGAGGGGCCACATTGGCATGCTTGGGGTTATAGTGGTAGTAGTCGGATAACATGACCATGTGTCACATGAGTACATGCCCGACTAGTTGTTGATTTCCCTAGTAAAAAAAGGAACTGAGAACTCTGGAAATATGGTATCACCGCACAATCAGGTGACCATAAGTGGACATTGAGCATCAATTCTTTGTGGTTTGAAACACTAAATAAAGATACAAATGAAATTATGGTTGGGTAATTTTTTTTTCTTTTTAACCCTAGCATGATGCTCCCAATGATAACCCAATGCATTGGTGTGTATGTGGGTACCCAATACATTAGTGTTATTCTTTTAAAATCGATATTTTATTGAAAGTGCTTACAATACAACACCAATGTGTGTGCCTTCTATGCACATTGGTATGATTATTACGTTAGCACACCGATGTGACAACTATGGATTTGTAGAACGCATCGATAATATTTTTTAATTTTTTTTTAAGAAAATATTTTAATTCAAAATCTTTAAGCCACATTGGTGCACCATATATAATGAGATAATGAGATAATGAGATACATGTATGTGCATAGGTACAATGTGCATCAACAATATTTTGTGTTTTTAATTACTTTTAATCGACAGTTTATTACAAATTAGTGCAACATGATGTTGGTGCACTTGTATTAATACACATTGGTTTAATTGTTAATTTGAAACACCACTGAGACATATATGGGTGAAGCACACACACACACAAACACAAAAACAAAATATATTAAAACATCTAGCTGCCCACCTCTGCTAGAAGCCTCCATTATAAACGAAGAAGGGAGAAATTTTTGGCAGACGTTTCGAAAAAACTTCCGCTAGGTGGTTTTTTCCTTGTAGTGGATATCATCAAGTCCAAACTAAAGAATGAAACATCCATAAGACTACCTTTAGAGTGAGGTTTATTCATTATGAATTTGTGATGGTGCCACTAGGTCACATAAATGCACTAGATACATTTATGTGTCTTGTGAATAATGTTTTCGATGTGTACTTGGATAAGTTTGCGTTTGTTTTTTTATATGATATACTTTTTAATTCTATTAATTGCATGAAAATCACTTGAGAATGATTTTGAAAGTAGTAAGAGAGCATAATTTGTATGCAAAACTGAGCATGTGTGATTTTTATCAGAAAAAAATTATTATTTGGGTCACATTATTTAGAAGGAGTATATATGGATCCACAAAAGACCGAAGCCATTATGAATTGGTCTAATGCAAGGAATGTAACGAATGTGGAATCCGTCATGGGTCTTGTTGACTATTATCATAGGTTTATTAAAGGATTTTAAAAATTTGCATTTCTAGTTACTTCTTTGCAAAAGAAAGTGTTGTAGTTTGAAAGGCTCTAGGAATGTGAGAAAATATTTCATCTCTTGAAAAAGATTCTCACAAGTGCATCAATTCTGAAAATTAAATATCTAGGAAAATATTTTGTTGTGTGCATTGATGCATGCATTGAAATACTTGATGGAGTTCTCATGCAAAACAATTACGTAGTATGCTATGAGTTATGAAAATTGGAGGAACATGGGAAAAACTCTGATATTCGTGACTTATAACTTTTTACAATAGTGCATACTTTGAAAATTTTGAGGCACTATTTAATGGGAAAAAGATTTGAGCTCAAAAATAATCATAACAGTTTGAAGTATTTATTTAACTAATCAAACTTAAATCCCAAGCAAGCAAGATGGCTAGTGTTTTTGTGTGAATTTGACTTTAAGATCAAGCATATACAAGGAAAATAAAATAGAGTCACAAATGTGCTTCATAGAAAGATGCATGTAGTAAGTTGTTAGCATTAGAAAATCATATTTGAAAAAGAGAGATATTGATTCCCTTGTTGAAGATGGACATTATATCCAAGTGAAATATGGATTGCAACATAAGAAACTAGAAAAGAAGTATAAAGGCTATCTATTGTATGATGATGGAATTTTTATTTATAAAATAGAATGTATATTCCTAACTCTTCAGAGTTGAAAATAATTAGCATGGAATAAATACAAAAGATTGCATACTCTAGTCATCGAGGTTACCAAAAAATGATTGCTAGAATAAGAAAGAAATAATTTTAGTTGGGGATGAAGAAATATGTAACTAAATACATTTCCAGATGTATGGATGTCAACAAGTTAAAGTTAAGCATCAACAACCAACATCTTTATTGCAACCTTAATACTTCTGAAATGGAAATGGGAGGTAATAACCATGTATTTTGTTACTAGATTGCCAAGAGTTGTAAGATGCCATGATTCTATAATAGTGATAGTGGATAAATTAACCAAGGAAACACATTTTAATYTTGTTAAATCCACTGATAAGGTTGTTGACATTGCAAAMATATTCATGAGATAAATTTCTAATTTCATGGAGTGCCTAATGCAATTGTTTATGATAGGGATGCAATGTTTGCTTCTRATTTTTGGAAGAGTCTTTTTTKAAGACTTGGGTACCAAGATGAATTTTAGTATTTCCTATCATCCATAGACAAATGGACAAACTAAAAGGGTGAATCAAGTGATGAAGACATGCTTCTCATGTATATCATGGATAAACCATCCAAGTGGAAAGATTGTTTACACTTGGTGGAGTTTGCATATAATAATGGGCAYCATGCATCATTAAAAATGATTTTGTTTGAGGGGTGGCTAGTTGGGTTGTCATATGCTTGGGGTTTAGGAATGTTGTATCATAACCAAGAATAAGCTTACTCATTACTTTAGGAGATAAGGTTAACGGTGGAAAGACATATCCAACACCAAATTGTCTTGGGGGACTCTAGCATAATTGTCAAGTCAATGATCAAGAAAYTATGTCTAGATGATTGTAGAATTTCCTCAATCCYGATTAGAGCRCAATATGAGGCTTCAAAAATTCAAKTCATAGCCTTCTTTCATGTTCAAAGGAAATACAATCKTCAAATTGAATTAATGGYSAACAAGACAGTAACATTGAAAATGGGGGGGCTTTGGGTAAATGGTGCTCTAACCACCCAAGTTATACCATAATATTTCCCCTTTCTAATTAAATGAGAAGTACCTCAAACCTATCAAGCCATGTGTATCTCAAGCTCAATCCCATCCACCAAGATAGAGCAATAAAATTTATGAGACCCAAGGCCTCCTCGCACATGTATGAGGTAGCAGGGATGATAGGTAATGAAGGTTTCATTTTAATTCACCTTGATCTAGGTGGGATAGTGGCCAGTTCATCCCCACTCCGGTGGGAGGAATACAAGAAAATATTCATGAACTTAGTGTCATTCTCCATGTTGGTATTTGCTCTTGTTACCAACTATGTTTTCTCTTAACATAGTTACCAACTTAACGATAACTCTACAGAGTTTTTCGTTTTTTTGGGGGTCCAATCTTTTACCCATTTTTAAAAATGGTGCTACTGGTAGCACCCATTCTCCCCTTTTAGGTGGTTTTTCGATATTTTAAATTTTTCGATCGACAATGTTTCCACAATTTTTTTTAAATGCTTATTTTTCATCTATTTTCAATTTTTTCAATTTTTTTTTATTCAACGGTGTTTTTAGTCATTTTTCCATGTTTCTTTCAATCTTAAAAATATTTTTTACCATTTACTTTTTTGAAGTTATGATTTTTCATATAATTGTGTCTCCTTAATTAATTTATTGTTCCATACTTTTAAAATATAGTGGAAAACACCATTTTTAACACATTGTTTATCTTTACTTCAATACATAGAAAAAAATTGTAGTTAACTAACACTATTTTTTAATATTTTTTTTTGTAAGTAAGATTGTATAAAAAGCCTTCAAAAAGCAGAAATT
>JASDQU010735293.1:193131-203605 GCA_032191745.1 Picea mariana
AATGGGAGTTCGTGCGACAAGAGAACAAGAACCCTCGGATGACTGACAAGCAATGGATGCAAAGTATGTGTTCACAGATCTGCATGAAATATTCTTTGGTGAATTCCTAGAAATTTCGACCAAGTGGCTAAAGAGGTTGGTATAGAAGAAAGGAAGGTTTAGTGCTACAACACAAAAAATTTGGACTCCTGAATTGGTAAGACAACTGAATTCGGTAAGTAACCCAAATACTCAAGAAATTGATTTTTGGATGGATAGTGTACTAGGGGGTTATGTTACAGAATTTTTTGTAGATTGCATTCAATCATACAATGTTGCAAAAATAATTTTTTTCAAAGGCCTGCGTGGAAGGTTCTTGAAATCATTGAATATGTGGATAAAAATGTTGTTATGTGAAAACCACGTGATGATTATGAAGTCCGACAGCTAAATGAGATTTTTGTACATAGGGGAAGCCAAAGGATGTAAGGAAGAGTGTCCGAGAGAAGGAAAGGAGCAATGAAAAAGGAAGGAAGGGACTGAGGATGCAAGAAGGTAGTACATCGGAGGAAGATTACGAGTTTGGAGAGTTGCAGAGGAAGGAGGTACAAAAGGAAAAATACTAGAGCTGGGAGAGAAGCATCACATAGTGAGCTAGAAGTACGAGAACCTTGTGCACAAGTCTGAATCATGGAGATACCATATATAGGAGGAGGAGAAGAGGGGTGTCCGTCCAGTATAGTAATAGAAGATATGATAAGTCCTACTCAGACAAGATCCTGCATTGAATCCATGACCCCATTTGCATCACCACAATCAAAGATAATAGTTGAATATTTTTCAAAATCCATCATAGTTAGTTAAGGAGTATAGAGTACTAGAAGTCAGAATAGTGGGAGCACTGCGCAGATTCAAAGTCAAAACTCAAGTCCACTAGCATCACTAGGTGGAGGGACTACACAAGCCAACATGGCGGGAGTAGATAATACTCTTAGACTTCCTGAATTCAAGGGAGTAGGATTAGAGGATCCAGAGCAACACATTTTTTTTATGTGAAACTGTTTGGGCCGCTAAGAACATACATGATGAGCCTGTGAATATTGCATAGTTAGCAACAACATTTAGAGGTCGTGCGCTAGTATGGTATATGAAGTTATAGAGTATCACGCCTACCGAACATGTTAGGAATTTGGAAGAAATAAAGCAAGCGCTACTAAAGCAGTTCAAAAAGCCGAAGTCAGAATCACAGTATATCACCGAACTGAAAGAGATCAAACATGTACAAACATAGTCAATATGGGATTATGATCAATGCTTTAAGGATGTGATGGGGAGACTAAATTTCCAAATTCAAAATCAATAGCATCAAGAGTGGTTCATTGTAGGATTTCTACCCCATATTTGTAGACCACTAATTCAATAGAAGTTTGCGTCGTAACTGAAGGCTCTGGAAATCGCGATGAAACTAGAGTCATCACCACCAGGAGACACTGGAGGAAGATCACAAGTTCAGACGCAATTGGTAGCATTAACAATTCAGTTGGATGAGCTTACCAAGGGAAGGGAGAAACAATAGCAATTATGGTGTACCAAGTGCAGGACGGAGGGCCACCATAAGGACAAATTCCCAACATTCGCACAGTACTTGGCACCAGGAGCATTGAATCCCCTATCCAAAGGAGCCTACTACAAGATCTGTAAGAAATGGGGTCATCATCCCACTGAGTGTCCATTACTATAGAAATATCAGAGTACTCCAAAGAACTTATTTTGCAATGTTTGCAAGTCGGTAGGGTGTGAAGAGAAGAATTGCCACGCGTTTGACTTACTAAGGGAGCTCACATTGGATATGTATAGGATCTAGGAAGAGAATACTGGCGTGGATGGGAATGGCATGCAGTATAAGACTCAAATAGGTTTCAATCAGAGGAACATAGCAAAATTTCACAGAGGCCAAGGTAGAGGGACTTTTGATAGAGGAGGACACGAACCGATTATTTGTTATAATTGTAATCAGTCAGAACACTTGGCCTGTGATTGCCAAAATTTGTGTACACATGCACATATTGTAGAGTCATGGATCATGCAATAGAGGACTGCCCACAACTAGTTTCAAAATGGCAGGCCGGAGGAAATCCAAACCAAAATCAGAATCAAAATGTGCAAATGATATTAGTCGAAAGATGTAGTGAAGGACCAAAAATCACAGTTGTTACATGTGGAGGAGCTCAGACAGAAGTAGATAAGGAAAATCAAGAAAATTAGCCTGAGCAGTGATTACAGAAGTCAATAGGGCCTATACCACCATTCAATCTATGACAAGAGAATGAGACATATCAGAAAGCTAGAAATGAAATATTGGGACCGAAGGAGGGAGCATCAACCTCCACTATGCCTCAGATAGAAGGTCCAGCTTTTCCAGAGAATCCAATGGTGCAGGTAAGTACACTAATGGATTTCTTAAAGAGTTGTGTAGAACTAATGAAATATAGGACTTCTCTAAGTACTTTATATGACATGATTGACCAATGGACAAAAGGAAGAGAAACCCCTGTCATGCAGAGAATGGTAAACCAGGTATTGCGTAGGAAGAGAACCAATGGAGAATTCAGGTTCAATGTACAGATTGTAGAGTATGATGTGGATAATGTTATTTTGGACTTAGGATTTGATGTGAATGTGCTACCTAAGAAAACCTGGGAGATGATGGGTGAACCTGAGCTAGTATGGTCCCCTGTTCATTTAAGGCTTGCGAATCAACATAAGATAGTCCCGATTGGGTGACTAACAAGAGTACCTATGAACATATATGGGGTGCGCAACATGGCATACTTTGAAGTTATTGAGGTAGTAGATGATAGTCAACCATATCCAACCTTAATGGGATTGGAATGGGTAGTCGATAATCAATAAATTATTAACTTGAAAAGGAGGGAGATGGTCTTCGAGGTTGGGGATCTAAAATTTACTGCATCTTTGGACCCATCAGAAAGGAAGAGATACACAGAGTCAGCAAGAGGAAATGACATTGACAACTTATATAACATAACTGCGTGGATGGAGGATTATGTCGACCCAACAATGGATGGCACACTGAGTTTGAGAAGAATCAGTTCGTGCACATCAGATTCAAAAGATGGTCTAGAAAATTGGCAATATAGAATGCATGAAGTGTCAACTAGACAATGTGCATGTATAAACTGATCCTTGCGCTAGATTGGCACAGAGCTATGTGACCCACCCAGGTGCGATGAACTAATTGAGAATCGTATGTTTAAAAAATAATTTGAGTTATAGATACCTGGATAATAGAGGTTGTTGACACTGGATGTCATCTTAAAAGCAACTCCAACCAGATGGTGGGTTGCGCACAGAAAGGGAATGAAGGACTAGGAACAATGTAGTAGACTTATGCAGATACACTTTGGGCCTGAAGAAGAAGAGATTGCGTAGAAATACACAAGAAAGAGTGACCCGATGGATCATGTGGAAATATGTAGGGTGTTATGGCACTCAGTTTAAAAAACAAAGTGGACGCACAGGTTCATCCACACATTGGACACAATTCCAAATAATTGGTATTTAGAATTGGATATGCACAGGGAGACAACAAAATGGGAAGAATTGGTCCGGAGATTTGAAATCATGTTCACATTTGAACATGAATCTCCCCCCATACATACATCAATACAGGCCATTTGAACAAAGATCTTCATGTAGGTAGAAACGAGGGAAATAATACCCTTATGCAGTGCACACAAAACCAATATGACAGTCCAGAAGCTATTGGAATGTTATAATGCAACAAAGGAAGAAAATGAGGAAGAGGATACCCAAAATATACAAGTAACAGAGATAGAAGGATCACGCATAGTCGAAGGGTCGGAGCTTGCATCCACTGTGTATACACATCCTATAAAGATGAAGAAGGTCAACATTGGGACCACGGAGAATCCTAAATTTGCACAGATAGGAGATTATTGGAACAATCAGAAAATTGAGAAGTTTGCAGACTTATTATGGGAATATCAGGATTTATTTCCAACCACATTCTCAGAGATGAAGGGAATAGCAAATGACTTAGGTGAGATGAAGATCCCACTAAAACCAGGTGCTAAGTCAATACGACAAATACCTTACAAGATAATTTCGAGGTACAAAGAGAATGTCAAGGCTGAGATAGACATGATGCTAGACAAAGATATCATTGAACCAGTCGAAGAATCTGAATGGATTAGCCCAATGGTGGTGCAGGACAAGAATATAGGAGGAATTAGGATCTGCGTGGATCTAAGGAAGTTGAATGACACATGCTTACATGATCCATTCCCAACACCATTTACAGATGAAGTACTGGAAAACGTAGGAGGTCAAGAAACTTATTTCTTTACCGATGGATTCTCTGGGTACCATCAGATAAAAATTGCACAGGAAAATAGGCACAAAACCACTTTTGTGATGGGATGGGGCAGTTATCAATATATATATATATATAGTGATGCCATTTGGATTAAAGAATTCCCCTACGATGTTTTCTATAGTAGTAGTGGCAACATTTAAAGAGTTCATCCATAAATTTCTAGAGGTTTACTTGGATGATTGGACAATGTTCATTCTACCACAAAATCATATTGAAGTTCTTCGACTTATGTTAGATCAATGCAAACAATGTCATATTTCACTGAACTTAAAGAAGTGTATATTTTGTGCATCGTTAAGAATTCTACTAGGACATGTAGTATGCAAACATGGACTATTGGTTGATCCAGCCAAGATCGAAGTAATTCTAGAGTTGGAGCCGTTGACATCAGTCAAACAATTGAGGGAAAATTTGGGTCATACAGGTTATTATAGGAAGTTTACCAAAGGATATGCACAGATTATAGAACCCATGGAAAAGTTACTGAAGAAAGAACCCAAGTTCCAATGGAATGAGGACTACCAGAAGGGGTTGGACACTTTGAAGCAGAAACTGGTAACCGCGCCCATTTTTATCTTTCCAGAATGGAACAAGGAGTTATGTGTTTATGCAGATGCATCATCCATAGTGTTGGGCAAAGTGCTATCACAAATATGAGAAGGGGACATCGATCATCAAATTTTGTTTGCAAGTAAGAAACTGTCTACATACGAAAATAATTATACTACTACAGAGCGGGAAGGATTGGCCATGGTCTATGCGCTACGGAAATTCATGCACTACTTATTGGGGTCTCACTTCAAGATGTATACATACAATTATGCATTAAAGTACTTAGTCAATAAGCCTATATTAGGAGGAATAATATGCAGATCGTTGTTATTATTTCAGGAATATGACTTTGAGGTCATAGTAAAAACATGGAAGCTGAATGTAGGACCTGATCATCTCTTGCACATATTGATAGGAGAGGATGTAGGTAATTTGAATGATAATTTCCCATATGCACAATTATTTGCAGTCAGGATGGTAGATGATTACTTTGCATACATTGTGGAATTTCTAAGAACATGCATGGCCCCATCCGAGATGACAGTTGCGCTTAAGAAACAAATGGTGGTGAAAGAAGTTGATTATCAATTGATTGTTGGGAACTTGTATAATTTAGGTGCAGATGGAATATTGAGGTGTTATGTACTAGAACATGAAAGGTAGATGATATTATAATAAGCACACGATGGGATTGTTAGCGAACATTCTATAGGAAAAGAAATGAAAGAAAAGATTTTATGCGCAGGGCTTTGGTGGCCTACACTGCACAAGGATGTGAATGAGTATAGTCAGGCCTGTGACATATGTCAAAGAGTGGGAAAATCATCTAGGAGAGATGAAATGTCATTAAACCCACAAGTTATGATGCATGCATTTGATAAGTGGGCCATTGACTTTGTAGGACCGATCAACCCACAAGCAAGGATATCACGGGCGAGATACATCATCACTGCAATATAGTACTTGACCATGTGGGTAGAAGCAACCCTAGTTGTTGATTGTACTGCAGAGACTATTGCGCGGTTTCTCTTTGAGAATGTAGTCACAAGGTTTGGGTGTCCCTGCATATTAATTAGTGATCAAGGTACACACTTTATGAACATAACCATTA
This sequence comes from Picea mariana, assembly GCA_032191745.1. Lineage (NCBI taxonomy): Eukaryota > Viridiplantae > Streptophyta > Pinopsida > Pinales > Pinaceae > Picea > Picea mariana. Next base: position 199,194 of record JASDQU010735293.1, read on the forward strand.
TAGAATTAACGAAGGAGTTTCAGATTCACCATCAAAAGAGTACACCATATTACTCGCAAGATAATGACACAATGGAAGCTTTTAATAAGATTTTAGATAATTCTTTGAAAACAATATGAAATGTTGGAAGATATGATTGGGACCTATGCATCCCAACAATACTATGGGCATACAGAACTTAAACTTAGAAGTTGACAAGGTAGACACCTTTCCATTTGGTCTATGGACAGGAAGCAGTAATTTCAATGGAGTTCATTCTACCTAGCCTACACATTGCGGTCATCATTGAGCTCTCCTATACTAGTGAAATATAGGAGAGATTGGTGCAACTAGTTCATCTTGAGGAGGATCTATTTATTGCAGGATTCCATCAAAAGGTTCATAAATCCAGAGAGAAGGCCTGACACAATCGCCACATTAAACCAAATGTTGAAATATTGTAACTTCAAAGAATATTCTAATTATATTTGAGTTATTATTGTATAGATAAAATTCCCTTTTGTGGATTTATCAAGTCGGGTCTTGTATAAGATCAAAATCCCGTTTTGTGGATTGGTCAAACTATATTTGTATGGTGGTATTTGTAAAGTCGTCCCCTAGTAATTATAAAGTGGTTTTAACCACTTCCAAGAGAAGTCATATCAACCAAGTGAAGCGACACAACCCTAGCGCCATCTCACACTTGCATTTATATGTGAGGTGGGTGTCTCATTTACACACACTCACTCACTCATCTAGTGCGCATATCTTGAAGGCAGTTGCATTTGCAGGAAGAATTCTAACGAAGGAGAAGAGATGCACATGCCCTGTATTGGTTTGTCTTTGGTGTTTTGGTCTTAGTCTTGGCATTGTATTGGAAATCTATTATTGAGGAAGTTTTGTTGGGTTTTCTCCCCCATGAGGGTTTCCCAATACAAAATGTTGTGTACCTTGTGATTTTGTTTCTTTTGGTGATCCTCTTTATATTGTTTTTTTGGAAATGCATTGAATGCTCTTGTAATTTGGAAATAACCTAATAACAACAGTAAAAAATTCACATGGTTTCAGAGCTTGAATGAATAGAGCATCTTTCACTGGGTATTTAGACGTCACTGTTGTCGTACAAGAAAATTAGGGTTATTGAAGAGGAATATTTTCACCAAATACCATCTTGGGAAGTGTGTCTTTCCCTAACGCATCTTTTGGCAGTTTGAGAAAACTTTTTCAGTGGCTAGATTCTCTAGAAAGTCAAACCCTAGTTTTGACTGGTACTAGGAAACCATAACCAATACCAGAAGTACCAGTCTATAATTGCGCAAGTCAAGTTTCAAGGGGTAAAACTTATATTTTTCAAAAACAGTAAGCTCCAACAAACTCGCCTTTGCCCAACGCATCTCCTGGTAAGCTCAGTTTCATTTTCTGGTCATTTTCTTAGGTCCATGTCAAGATGTCTCCAAGCACCAAGCTTGTTGACAAGTTATAAGGTGTGGAAAATTTTTGTGCTTGGAAGTATAAAATTGGACTCATTCTTGAAGAGAATGACCTTGAAAAATTCATAAAAGAAAATGTACCAGAACTCGAAGAAAATGCAACCAAAGAGAAGTATAAGAAGGATATGATTAAGGCTAAGAGAATAATTGCAAATTCCATTAAAGACCACATGATCCCTCAAGGGTCTTCTAATAATACTCCAAAATATGAGTTTGATTCCCTAACCAGAATGTATGAAGGAAGGAACATCAACCGGAAGATGAACTTGAGAACCCAACTCAAGAATACAGAGATGCAAAAAGGAGAAATAGTTCAAGACTATTTCTCTAGGGTTTTTCAATTCAAGGAACAACTAGAGGAAATTGGAGAGAACTTAGATGAATATGAACTCGTGATGAAAACTCTTAATGGTATCACAAGACCTTGCGATGCCTTCATCCAAACTATTTGCGCAAGAAAAGAGAATATTGAATTTGACAGTTTATGGGAAGAATGTGTTCAAGAAGAAGCAAGAGTGACCAACCGAGAATCTGTCCTATTAAGAGATGAAGATCAATCCCTAGCTGATCATGCTAAGGGTGGAAAGGGAAAGTATCATTTTAAAAAGGAGACTCAATTTCATAAAGAGTCTCACTCTCTGAAGAGATTCCAAAAATATCATAAAGGTCAAAGAAGGAAAAAATACTTTTCCTCCTACCAGTCCTAAGAATTGCTAAGAATTGTCCCGCGAGAAGGGAAGAATACAAGAAGATAAATAACAAAATACATCATGCCCATGCAACTAAAGATGATGAGCCACCCAACAAGTTAGCTAAAGATGAGATTGAAGGATATGTTTTGTTTTCCACTCTCTCAGGATCTGTGACACTTGGAGAGGATACTTGGCTCATAGATAGTGGTGCCTCTAAGCACATGATAGGTCAAAAGAACACTCTCTCCAGACTTATAGAGAAGGACTCCCCCCAGAAATTTTCACTGGGAGATGCTTATCAATACCCAATCAAAGGAATGGGAAAATCCACCTACAAACTTGATTCAAGAACTTCGATGAGAATGAAGGATGTACTCTATGTACCAAGTTTGGAAAAGAACTTACTTTATATTTCAGCCCTAGATAAGAAATGTTTCAGGGTTGCATTCATAGATGGTGAAATTCTTATGTGGTCTAAAGGAAAAAATATAGAAGATGTAGTTGTTATTAGAATAAAAGAAGGTGGTTTGTACAAGTTAAAGGGTCACTCAGATGTATCTTTGAATCACTCTATTGAAAGTCCTTGTGAACTTTCGCCTAGAAGACTATCTCACATCAATTACAAAGCCTTACCATATGTAAACAAGGTAGTTACATGTTTACCATAACTAAAGGTTGATCATGAAGGTGTATGCAAGGGATGTGCACAAGGAAAGAACATAAAGAATCATTTTCCAAAGAGCGATAGTAAAGCAAAAGGCCTTTTGGATCTTATCCACTCATATGTATGCGGTCCAATGCCATCAATGTCTCTAAGCGGGTATGTATACTATGTATCTTTTGTTAGAAAAATAGGATCATGGAGCAATAAAATAAAACAAATGCAGAAATAAAACACATAAGATACACAATACAATAGAGACACAGATATACATGGTTCACTCAGTGTGGGATACGTCCACTAGCAAAATTTCCAGGTCCTTCCTTTTTATTATCCAACAAAATGAATGGATAAAACCTACAGTACACATGTTGTAACTTCCTCTTCTTTCTCTTAAAGTCTCCTCTCTCATAATACAATATTCGTGATAATACACAACCACAATACAATTCCCTCATAAGAGAGGGTTTCCTTCTAGGGAAAAAAATCCTAAAATAACTTCTGTCGTGAGATATGTGACCTTATAATGAATGGTCCAGATTGACTACAAAATTACAATATTTATGCCATTTTTTCTCAAAATTTCACGTCGGGGGCGTTGCCCCCAAATCCCCTGCCAGGGTGGGCTAAAAAAATTGTCGTTTCCCCCATTCGATGACAGTTTTGGGGGGTAAATCCCCCACACACCCCCCTATTAGGAATGGGGTCCAAGCACGACTAAAACAAACCTCTGAATCAGGAAGATAATCAGGCTCTACAACCAACAATCTCCCACTTGGAGACTGATCTCAACAACTCCACTATTGTTGTACCTGCTGGACTATACTCCACCTTGGACTTGGAAAATTTCTCATCTTCACCTTCATGCTTGAAGTCCAAATGAAACTGAGCAGGAACTCAATTTCTCCCTGGTTACTGCCTTTGTTAACATGTCTACAAGATTTTGGCTAGTATGTATCTTTTCCAACTTCAAATGTCCATCTTCCAAGACAGATCGTATGAAATGGTCCATGAGTTGTATATGCTTAGTCTTCGAATGGAAGGATGATTTATTTGCAAGATGAATGACACTCTCAATGTCACAGTACAAAATGTTATTATCCTTCTTCTTTCCCAATTCCTCCATAAACCTCTATAACCAAATCATCTCTTTACTAGCCTCTGTAGCAGCAACATACTCTACTTCCGTTGTTGAAAGTGCAACAACCTTTTACAGTTTTGAAATCCAACTTACTGTTGTTCCACCTACAATAATAACATACCCTGTGGTGCTCCTCCTGCTATCTTTATCACCCGCCATATCTAAATCAACATATCCCCGTAGAACAATGTATGAACCTCCAAAACATAATGCATGAGTAGCAGTTCCTCTCAAATACATGAGAATCCATGTTACTGCCTCCCAATGTTATTTACATGGATTTTTCATATACATGCTCACAACTCCCACTACATGTGCAATATATGGTCTTGTGCAAACCATCACATACATCAAGTTGCCAACTACTGATGAATAAGGGACCCTAGACATGTATTCTATCTCCTCTTATGTCTTGGGACACATTTCCTTAGTTAATTTGAAATCGTTGG
>JASDQU010735293.1:203701-216698 GCA_032191745.1 Picea mariana
GTGGGAAACAAAGTTTGGTTGCTTCTAAACAAAGAAAGGATACAAGGTTTTGGAAAGAAGATCAAGGCTTTGTGGTATGGTCCTTTTGAAGTATTGGACAAGGTGGGTGATAATCCATATAGACTCAATGTACCCCCATATATGCACATTTACTCAGTAGTGAATGTGGAAACTATGAAACTCTATGAGCCTTTCATGTTGGATAAGGAAATTGAGGAGTAGGTCCTACCTATCATAGAGGAATTAACACCAAAATATTAGGTAGAGTTGGTAGAACATAGAATTTTGCAGAATAATTCTAGAACTACTGGACAAGGGCAACATGAAATTTGGTGGATAGGGTTGAAAGCACAACTTCCAAGCAAGGACAAATGGTACTCTAGGGAGAAGGTAGAGGAAAAATGTCCTCAACTCATTCAGTAAAATATTTTTGGGAACAAATGCCTATCTAAATGGGGAGGTATGATATGGAATGGGTCATTATATAATTTGTCATCTATCTTTGTACTTTATGGGTGGAAAAATTGGAGGAATTGGCTTACAAGGCTCATTTTAGGGGTAGGTCCCATTTTGGTGATTTGGGGTCCAAAAACTTCCAGAGCTCATTTAAGGCATCAAATACACTTTTTGGAGTAAAAAAATTACAAGATTATCTCTTACTCCTCAACATTTTTCTACACATTATAAAATTTCCAATGATGCAAAAATCACCTCAATCAGAGTTCTTAGGTGGAATTTATACCTCCCACAAGTTGACTTACCATATTGACCACCATGGTACTAAGTGGATGCCACGCCAACCCCCGTTACTAAAACATGTGGGGCTAGTCACAAGTGGACTTTCAAGAAGATTCTAGAGGGTCCAAAACCCTAACACTAAATGAGGGTTGAGGCATGCAAAAAACTCTAACCCTAACCAATGTTTTTTTAAAGCAAAATTTCACCAATTTGGCTAAATTTAAATTTTTTGAAGAAATTTAGGCTAATTTTTTTCATATTTTCATTAAAAATAAAAAAATTATAGCGTAATTTATGATTATAGGTATGCATATGCTTATATTTTTAGCCTAAGTATAAACATTTTCCATGAACATAAAATAGGTTTTTTTAATATTTTCTCTAAATCAATGATTATGCATCCTAAAATTTTGGAAATATTTGCTACATATGTATGATTAGTTAATAACAACTACTCTTGGGAAAACCATGAATTTTCAATTGAAGTCATGCAAATTTATGTAGAAAAACAAAATGTTTTTAATGCTTTACTTTTGTTATTTTTTCACTTCTTTCAACATGTAGTTGGTATATTAGTGTGTAGAATTTTTTTTTATGTATTTCTAATGATATTTTCCATTGCTATTTGTTTTTGTTGTAAGTTCCCTCTAATTGATATGAAAGTTTTTTTTTCTCTAAATATTCTACTATGAGATGTTTTTGTTGATCATTGTCAATGATGCATGTGTAACACTAATGGAATTGTGTTGTTGCTAAAATTTAAAGGTAGTAATAAGAAATCAATTGGTTATCACCTAAGATAAATGATATAATTCTTTTACAAATATGGATTGATCGTCAAATGGTTTGATAAGTTATGACTTATTTGGTTTGAAAAAAAAACATTGCCCCTAACTCTAGACAACTATCGAGTTATGTTAAATATTGGGTTTCTAGGAAGATGTTAGGGACCTAACCTCTCTAACCCTTCATGTAGGTAGAATAATATGTTTGTTATGTAATAAAGGCCGAAATTAGTAAATAAGGCCTATATAATAATGTGAACAAGTTTAATAGAAGAAGACTTAATAAAAGCTCCTGCTTCTAGAAAGATCTTCCTCTAGAATGTTCTTTAGAAGATATAATTAGTATAAATGGGAGTATAAGGCATGGTAAAGTCTTGTCATGAGAATTTTTGTAATAGAGCTCTGCTCTGCTAGAGGTTTCCCCGCCGAAGAGGAAAGTGAAATTGGCTTTCTATCAATAAAGGTATCATAGCCGGTGTTATTATTCTCTATATTTTGTTTTTTCGCTAGTATATGCCTTAATGTGTTTTGTTTTTGTTTTATATAATATATATGTTACCATATAAATGGTATCAAAGAAATTTCCTATGAAAAATTTTTGGGACAATTTTTTTTGCCAGGTAAAGACGTGTATTGTCAGTGTCTTTAAAGAACATATATTTATCGTTCGACGGGTAAAACTGTGGTTGGGTAAAACTACACACATGAAATACAAATGGTTTCAAGAGTTACTCAAAACAAACATTTCACATTGTTGGAAAAATATGTAATCCATGTTGGTACCCCTTCGAGTAGTACCACATCAAACAACACTTGTACACGACCATCACTCCCACGTACATTCGTGTATATAGGGAGTCCCTTAGGTCTCCTGAAACCATCTCTAGATCAACTGATTGGTTGCCTGAATGCTATAGTGACATCGGAAATAACACTTGCAAAGATACTTTCTAGTACTTGGGTAATCAGGTAGTACAACTAAGGGTACAGTCGAGCCTCCTCAGTTGATGCCCTAAGATATTGGGTTCAATACTACTATTCAACCCTGTATGTATATTAGAGAGATATAGCATAGGGAAAACCCTTGTATGTAGGAACCATGAAAACCCTAACCCTTGGGAATGGAACAAAACATAAAAGAAACAGAAGGGAAATTTTGTCGCATAACCCTGCTTCCTGCATCCAGGTTGTGAAATTCCTACACAGTTTTCCCTGTTAAAAATTTGGACATTCTGCCACTGTAATATTCTTCAGGCGTGAGTATAACTCCTCAGGAGTTAAAAAAAAAGAGTATAGTGGCCCTGCCAACACTCTTATTTGGGGCCTATCCTATTGGATTCCTCTCTATGTCTTGATCGCAGTGGTACCCATAACTTATAAGCCTTTTTTTTATGGACCCACCCACCCTTCTTGACACCTATCCCATTGAATTCCTCTCTTTCCACTGATTGTTGTGGTACCCTTCACCAAGAACCCATTTTCTGTGCGAACCCACCAGCCCCATTCACTCCCCAATAGCCCACACTCACAACCAAGATTTTGATAGTTGCATCACTGCCATGGAAAAAAAAAATGAGCAAACCAAGAAAGATATCTTTGACCTTAATTCCAACATTGCTACCATAAATTCTTGGCTCCACCAACTTGACACCATCAATTCTTGGCTCACTGCACTGGAAGAAATTCCAACAAAGTGATAAATTGACAACAATTTTTACACAATCCCAAGATCATTTCTCTTCTACACCACCTTATAAACCAGAAGGCACTGAATCCTCTCATTCCACGCCCTTTCATTCCAACCACTTTCAACGCAAAATACGTCTTCCCAGAATTGAGGTAAGCAAATTTGATGGCTCAGATCCCATGGGATAGGTCACTCAAATGGAACATTTTTTCTCCTTGCATGGCATTACTGATGATTTGGAAAAACTTTGTTACAGTGTCCTCTATTTGGATCCTAAATGTTGGAAATCGTGGCAATGGCGTAAAACTTCACACCAAGGGTATGTTTCTTAGACACAATTTGTTGTTGATCTTTATGAACACTTTGACACTGTGTTGGAAAGGCAGTTTTGGATGAAATTTTGGAGAAAAACTCAAGTATGAAGAAAGCGCACAGAAGGTTGAAATTGTGTAGAAGGAAGAAAGCGCACAAAACGCAGAAAGGGCATAGAAGAAAGGAAAACGCGCAGAATGAAGACAGTGCACAGATGGAAGAATAAAAGAAAGCATGAAGGACAACATTGCGCCTTTCCAGAAATAGAAGAACAACATAAAAGTTGTATAAATAATGACTAGTAAAAGAAAGCAAATGGCCAGTTAACTGAAGCTAGCCATGCCATGCATTGTAATGGGTTATTTTTGGGATAGATAGAATAAGGGTTTAATCCCTAGATTTTGGGTATAAATATTTAACGGGATTGGGAGAATAGAGGAGTGTGCATAGAGGAGAATCAATATTATGCAAAGGTTGTGAATGTAATATATAGTTAGAAAGACATAAGATAAATAAAGAAAGAGGTTAGAGAGGATATTGTGTCTTATGTTCTTTACTTGTCTATGTGCATTTATGAATGATGACATACTTCACAGATTAGATTTAGTTTATGGATTGATTATGATACAATGTTCATGAATGACTATGATAATCTGTGTAATAATCGAGAATATACATAATCTAGAATAAGGAACAATGAATCGTGCATCTGTCTCCCTTTCCCTTACTGCTGCAAAATCCTGGTTCTTGCATCCCCAATAGATACCTCGGGTGAGACTTCATCTGTGCAAGCAGGTGATGCCGAAAGGGTCGGTGTCTTGAGGGTTTGTTCGTCACAGTTGAACCAAACCTTGGGTCTTACAACTTGCGCGCAGACCAGAATCCATCCAACAAATGGTTTTGTTGTCGGGACTAGGAAATTGCGACTAAGGGAATGTTTGGGAGGTCGAATAAGAAAGAGATAATAGATTGGTTAGAATGAAAAGAATGGGAGTTCGTGCGACAAGAGAACAAGAACCCTCGGATGAATGACAAGCAATGGATGCAAAGTATGTGTTCACAGATCTGCATGAAATATTCTTTGGTGAATTCCTAGAAATTTCGACTGAGTGTCTAAAGAGGTTGGTATAGAAGAAAGGAAGGTTTAGTGCTACAACACAAAAAAATTGGACTCCTGAATTGGTAAGACAACTGAATTCGGTAAGTAACCCAAATACTCGAGCAATTGATTTTTGGTTGGATAGTGTACTAGGGGGTTATGTTACAGAATTTTTCGTAGATTGCATTCAATCATACAATGTTGCAGAAATAATTTTTTTCAAAGGCCTGCATGGAAGGTTCTTGAAATCATTGAATATGTGGATAAAAATGTTGTTATGTGAAAACCACGTGATGATTATGAAGTCCGATAGCTAAATGAGATTTTTGTACATAGGGGAAGCCGAAGGATGACAGGAAAAGTGTCCGAGAGAAGGAAAGGAGCAATGAAAAAGGAAGGAAGGCACTGAGGATGCAAGAAGGCAGTACATCGGAGGAAGATTACGAGTTTGGAGAGTTGCAGAGGAAGGAGGTACAAAAGGAAAAATATTGGAGCTGGAGAGAAGCATCACACAGTGAGCTAGAAGTACGAGAACCTTGTGCACAAGTCTGAATCATGGAGATACCATATATAGGAGGAGGAGAAGAGGGGTGTCCGTCCAGTATAGTAATAGAAGATCCGGTAAGTCCTACTCAGACAAGATCCTACATTGAATCCATGACCCCATTTGCATCACCACAATCAAAGATAATAGTTGAATATTTTTCAAAATCCATCATAGTTAGTTAAGGAGTATAGAGTACTAGAAGTCGGACTAGTGGGAGCACTGCGCAGAGTCAAAGTCAAAACTCAAGTCCACTAGCATCACTATGTGGAGGGACTACACAAGCCAACATGGCGGGAGTAGATAATACTCTTAGACTTCCTGAATTCAAGGGAGTAGGATTAGAGGATCCAGAGCAACACTTTTTTTTTCTGTGAAACTGTTTGGGCCGCTAAGAACATACATGATGAGCCTGTGAATATTGCATAGTTAGCAACAACATTTAGAGGTCGTGCGCTAGTATGGTATATGAAGTTATAGAGTATCACGCCTACCGAACATGTTAGGAATTTGGAATAAATAAAGCAAGCGCTACTAAAGGAGTTCAAAAAGCCGAAGTTAGAATCACAGTATATCACCAAACTGAAAGAGATCAAACATGTACAAACATAGTCAATATGGGATTACGATCAATGCTTTAAGGATGTGATGGGGAGACTAAATTTCCAAATTCAAAATCAATAGCATCAAGAGTGGTTCATTGTAGGATTTATACCCCATATTTGTAGACCACTAATTCAATAGAAGTTTGTGTCGCAACCGAAGGCTCTGGAAATCGCGATGAAACTAGAGTCATCACCACCAAAAGACACTGGAGGAAGATCACAAGTTCAGACACAATTGGCAGCATTAACAATTTAGTTGGCTGAGCTTACCAAGGGAAGGGAGAAACAATAACAATTATGGTGTACCAAGTGCAGGACGGAGGGCCACCATAAGGACAAATTCCAAACATTCGCACAGTACTTGGAACCAGGAGCATTGAATCCCCTATCCAAAGGAGCCTACTACAAGATCTGTAAGAAATGGGGTCATCATCCCACTGAGTGTCCATTACTATAGAAATATCAGAGTACTCCAAAGAACTTATTTTGCAATGTTTGCAAGTCGGTAGGGTGTGAAGAGAAGAATTGCCACACGTTCGACTTACTAAGGGAGCTCACATTGGATATGTATAGGATCTAGGAAGAGAATACTGACGTGGATGGGAATGACATGCAGTATAACACTCAAATAGGTTTCAATCAGAGGAACATAGCAAAATTTCGCAGAGGCCAAGGTAGAGGGACTTTTGATAGAGGAGGACGCGAACCGATTATTTGTTATAACTGTAATCAGTCAGGACACTTGGCCTGTGATTGCCAAAATTTGTGTACACATGCACATACTGTAGAGTAATGGATCATGCAACAGAGGACTGTCCACAACTAGTTTCAAAATGGCAGGCCGGAGGAAATCCAAACCAAAATCAGAATCAAAATGTGCAAATGATATTAGTCGAAAGACGTAGTGAAGGACCAAAAATCACAGTTGTTACATGTGGAGGAGCTCAGACAGAAGTAGATAAGGAAACTCAAGAAAATTAGCCTGAGCAGTGGTTACAGAAGTCAATAGGGCCTATACCACCATTCAATCTACGACAAGAGAATGAGACATATCAGAAAGCTAGAAATGAAATATTGGGACCGAAGGAGGGAGCATCAACCTCCACTATGCCTCAGATAGAAGGTCCAGCTTTTCCAGAGAATCCAATGGTGCAAGTAAGTACACTAATGGATTTCTTAAAGAGTTGTGTAGAACTAATGAAATATAGGACTTCGCTAAGTACTTTATATGACATGATTGACCAATGGAAAAAAGGAAGAGAAACCCCTATCACGCAGAGAATGGTAAACCAGGTATTGCGCAGGAAGAGAACCAACGGAGAATTCAGGTTCAATGTACATATTGTATATTATGATGTGGATAATGTTATTTTGGACTTAGGATTTGATGTGAATGTGCTACCTAAGAAAACCTGGGAGATGATGGGTGAACCTGAGCTAGTATGGTCCCCTGTTTAGTTAAGGCTTGTGAATCAACATAAGATAGTCCCGATTGGGTGACTAACAAGAGTACCTATGAACATATATGGGGTGCGCAACATGGCATACTTTGAAGTTATTGAGATACTAGATGATAGTCAACCATATCCAACCTTAATGGGATTGGAATGGGTAGTTGATAATCAAGAAATTATTAACTTGAAAAGGAGGGAGATGGTCTTCGAGGTTGGGGATCTAAATTTTACTGCACCTTTGGACCCATCAGAAAGGAAGAGATACACAGAGTCAGCAAGAGGAAATGACATTGAAAACTTATATAACATAACTGCGTGGATGGAGGATTATGTCGACCCAACAATGGATGGTGCACTGAGTTTGAGAAGAATCAGTTCGTGCACATTAGATTCAAAAGATGGTCTATAAAATTGGCAATATAGAATGCATGAAGTGTCAACTAGACAATGTGCATGTATAAACTGATCCTTGCACTAGATTGGCACAGGGCTATGTGACCCACCCAGGTGCGATGGACTAATTGAGAATCGTATGTTTAAAAAAGAATTTGAGTTATAGATACCTGGACAACAAAGGTTGTTGACACTGGATGTCATCTTAAAAGAAACTCCAGCCAGATGGTGGGATGCGCACAGAAAGAGAATGAAGGACTGGGAACAATGTAGTAGACTTATGCAGATACACTTTGGGCCTGAAGAAGAAGAGATTGCGTAGAAATACAAAGGAAAGAGTGACCCAATGGATCATGTGGAAATATGCAGGGTGTTATGGCAGTCAGTATAAAAAGCAAAGTGGACGCACAGGTTCATCCACACATTGGACACAAGTCCAAATAATTGGTATTTAGAATTGGATATGCGCAGGGAGACAACAAAATGGGAAGAATTGGTCCGGAGATTTGAAATCATGTTCACATTTGAACATGAATCTCCCCCCATACATACATCAGTACAAGCTATTTGAACAAAGATCTTCGTGTAGGTAGAAACGAGGGAAATAATACCCTTATGCAGTGCACACAAAACCAATATGATAGTCCAAAAGCTATTGGAATATTATAATGCAACGAAGGAAGAATATGAGGAAGAGGACACCCAAAATATACAAGTAATAGAGACAGAAGGATCACGCATAGTCGAAGGGTCGGAGCTTACATCCACTGTGTATACACATCCTATAAAGATGAAGAAGGTCAAAATTGGGACCACGGAGAATACTAAATTTGCACAGATAGGAAATTATTGGAACAATCAGAAAATTGAGAAGTTTGCAGACTTATTATGGGAATATCGGGATTTATTTCCAACCACATTCTCAGAGATGAAGGGAATAGCAGCCGACTTAGGTGAGATGAAGATCCCACTAAAACCAGGTGCTAAGTCAATACAACAAATACCTTACAAGATAAATCCGAGGTACAAAGAGAATGTCAAGGCTGAGATAGACATGATGCTAGACAAAGATATCATTGAACCAGTCGAAGAATCTGAATGGATTAGCCCAATGGTGGTGCAGGACAAGAATATAGGAGGAATTAGGATCTGCGTGGATCTAAGGAAGTTGAATGACACATGCTTACATGATCCATTCCCAACACCATTTACAGATGAAGTACTGGAAAACGTAGGAGGTCAAGAAACTTATTTCTTTACCGATGGATTCTCTGGGTACCATTAGATAAAAATTGCACAGGAAAATAGGCACAAAACCACTTTTGTGATGGGATGGGGCAGTTATCAATATATAGTGATGCCATTTGGATTAAAGAATTCCCCTGCGATGTTTTCTATAGTAGTAGTGGCAACATTTAAAGAGTTCATCCATAAATTTCTAGAGGTTTACTTGGATGATTGGACAATGTTCATTCTACCGCAAAATCATATTGAAGTTCTTCGACTTATGTTAGATCGATGCAAACAATGTCATATTTCCCTGAACTTAAAGAAGTGTATATTTTGTGCATCGATAAGAATTCTACTAGGACATGTAGTATGCAAACATGGACTATTGGTTGATCCAGCCAAGATTGAAGTAATTCTAGAGTTGGAGCCGTTGACATCAGTCAAACAATTGAGGGAAAATTTGGGTCATACAAGTTATTATAGGAAGTTTACCAAAGGATATGCACAGATTATTTAACCCATGGAAAAGTTACTGAAGAAAGAACCCAAGTTCCAATGGAATGAGGACTACCAGAAGGGGTTGGACACTTTGAAGCAGAAACTGGTAACCACGCCCATTTTTATCTTTCCAGAATGGAACAAGGAGTTATGTGTACATGCAGATGCATCATCCATAGTGTTGGGTGAAGTGCTATCACAAATATGAGAAGGGGACATCGATCATCAAATTTTGTTTGCAAGTAGGAAAATGTCTACATACGAAAATAATTATACTAATACAGAGCGGGAAGGATTGGCCATGGTCTATGCGCTACGGAAATTCAGGCACTACTTAATGGGGTCTCACTTCAAGATGTATACATACAATTATGCATTAAAGTACTTAGTCAATAAGCCTATATTAGGAGGAATAATATGCAGATCGTTGTTATTATTTCAGGAATATGACTTTGAGGTCATAGTAAAAACATGGAAGCTGAATGTAGGACCTGATCATCTCTCGCACATATTGACAGGAGAGGATGCAGGTAATTTGAATGATAATTTCCCATATGCGCAATTATTTGCAGTCAGGATGGTAGATGATTACTTTTCATACATTGTGGAATTTCTAAGAACATGCATGGCCCCATCCGAGATGACAGTTGCACGTAAGAAACAAATGGTGGTGAAAGAAGCTGATTATCAGTTGATTGTTGGGAACTTGTATAATTTAGGTGCAGATGGAATATTGAGGTGTTATGTACTAGAACATGAAAGGTAGATGATATTATAATAAGCACACGATGGGATTGTTAGCGGACATTCTGCGAAAAGAAATGAAACAAAAGATTTTATGCGCAGGGCTTTGGTGGCCTACACTGCACAAGGATGTGAATGCGTATAGTTAGGCCTGTGACATATGTCAAAGAGTGGGAAAATCGTCTAGGAGAGATGAAATGTCATTAAACCCACAAGTTATGATGCATGCATTTGATAAGTGGGCCATTGACTTTGTAGGACCGATCAACCCACAAGCAAGGATATCAGGGGCGAGATACATCATCACTGCAATATAGTACTTGACCATGTGGGTAGAAGCAACCCTAGTTGTTGATTGTACTGCAGAGACTGTTGCGCGATTTCTCTTTGAGAATGTAGTCACAAGGTTTGGGTGTCCCTGCATATTAATTAGTGATCAAGGTACGCACTTTATGAACATAACCATTATCGAATTAACGAAGGAGTTTCAGATTCACCATCAAAAGAGTACACCATATTACTCGCAAGATAATGGCACAGTGGAAGATTTTAATAAGATTTTAGATAATTCTTTGAAAACAATATGAAATGTTGGAAGATATGATTGGGACCTATGCATCCCAACAATACTATGGGCATCCAGAACTTAAACTAAGAATTTGACAAGGTAGACACCTTTCCAGTTGGTCTATGGACAGGAAGCAGTAATGTCAATGGAGTTCATTCTACCTAGCCTACACATTGCGGTCATCATTGAGCTCTTCGATACTGGTGAAATATAGGAGAGATTGGTGCAACTAGTTCATCTTGAGGAGGATCTATTTATTGCAGGATTCCATCAACAGGTTCATAAATCCAAAGAGAAGGCCTGACACAATCGCCACATTAAACCAAATGTTGAAATATTGTAACTTCAAAGAATATTCTAATTATATTTGAGTTATTATTGTATAGATAAAATTCCCTTTTGTGGATTTATCAAGTCGGGTCTTGTATAAGATCAAAATCCCCTTTTGTGGATTGGTCAAACTATATTTGTATGGTGGTATTTGTAAAGTCGTCCCCTAGTAATTATAAAGTGGTTTTAACCACTTCTAAGAGAAGTCATATCAACCAAGTGAAGCGACACAACCCTAGCACCATCTCACACTTGTATTTATATGTGAGGTGGGTGTCTCATTTACACACACTCACTCACTCATCTAGTGCGCATATCTTGAAGGCAGTTGCATTTGTAGGAAGAATTCTAACGAAGGAGAAGAGATGCACATGCTCAGTCTTGGTTTGTCTTTGGTGTTTTGGTCTTAGTCTTGGCATTGTATTGGCAATCTATTATTGAGGAAGTTTTGTTGGGTTTTCTCCCCCATGAGGGTTTCCCAATACAAAATGTTGTGTACCTTGTGATTTTGTTTCTTTTGGTGATCCTCTTTATATTGTTTTTTTTGGAAATGCATTGAATGCTCTTGTAATTTGGAAATAACCTAATAACAACAGTAAAAAATTCACATGGTTTCAGAGCTTGAATGAATAGAGCATCTTTCACTGGGTATTTAAATTTCACTGTTGTCGTACAAGAAAATTAGGGCTTCTTATTGAAGAGGAATATTTTCACCAAATACCACCTTGGGAAGTGTGTCTTTCCCTAACACATCTTTTGGCAGTTTGAGAAAACTTTTTCAGTGGCTAGATTCTCTAGAAAGTCAAACCCTAGTTTTGACTGGTACCAGGAAACTATAAACAATACCAGAAGTACCAGTCTATAATTGCGCAAGTCAAGTTTCAAGGGGTAAAACTTATATTTTTCAAAAACAGTAAGCTCCAACAAACTTGCCTTCGCCCAACGCATCTCCTGGTAAGCTCAGTTTCATTTTCTAGTCATTTTCTTAGGTCCATGTCAAGATGTCTCCGAGCACCAAGCTTGTTGAAAAGTTATAAGGTGTGGAAAATTTTTGTGCTTGGAAGTATGAAATTGGACTCATTCTTGAAGAGAATGACCTTGAAAAATTCATAAAAGAAAATGTACCAGAACTCGAAGAAAATGCAACCAAAGAGAAGTATAAGAAGGATATGATTAAGGCTAAGAGAATAATTGCAAATTCCATTAAAGACCACATGATACCTCAAGGGTCTTCTAATAATACTCCAAAATATGAGTTTGATTCCCTAACCAGAACGTATGAAGGAAGGAACATCAACCAGAAGATGAACTTGAGAACTCAACTCAAGAATACAAAGATGCAAAAAGAAGAAATAGTTCAAGACTATTTCTCTAGGGTTTTTCAATTCAAGGAACAACTAGAGGAAATTGGAGACAACTTAGATGAATATGAACTCGTGATGAAAACTCTTAATGGTCTCACAAGACCTTGTGATGCCTTCATCCAAACTATTTGCGCAAGAAAAGAGAATATCAAATTTGACAGTTTATGGGAAGAATGTGTTCAAGAAGAAGCAAGAGTGACCAACCGAGAATCTGTCCTATTAAGAGATGAAGATAAATCCCTAGCTGATCATGCTAAGGGTGGAAAGGGAAAGTATCATTTTAAAAAAGAGACTCACTTTCATAAAGAGTCTCACTCTCTGAAGAGATTCCAAAAATATCATAAAGGTCAAAGAAGAAAAAAATACTTTTCCTCCTACCAGTCCTAAGAATTGCTAAGAATTGTCCCGCGAGAAGGGAAGAATACAAGAAGATAAATAACAAAAAACATCATGCCCATGCAACTGAAGATCATGAGCCACCCAACAAGTTAGCTAAAGATGAGATTGAAGGATATGTTTTGTTTTCCACTCTCTCAGGATCTGTGACACTTGGAGAGGATACTTGGCTCATAGATAGTGGTGCCTCTAAGCACATGATAGGTCAAAAGAACACTCTCTCCAGACTTATAGAGAAGGACTCCCCCCA
>JASDQU010735294.1:20791-40654 GCA_032191745.1 Picea mariana
AGCATGATCATTCTATTATGCTCGTACCAAGTAGCCTCCCACCCAATGTATGCCCTTATCACCATCCATTCTCCCCAAAAAGTGAAATAAAAAAGTAGTTCAGGAGTTCCTAGTTGTTGGTGTCATCTGTTCTAGTACCAGTGCTTATTCGTCACTAGTTTTCATGGTCCTCAAGAAAGAAGGCACTTGGAACATGTGTCCTAACTTTTGAGCTCTCAAAAAAATCACAGTCGAGGATAATTTTCTCATTCCGATCATTGATGACCTCTTGTATGAGCTCAAAGGTTCTCAATTCTTCACCAAATTTGATGTCCATTCTAACTATCACCAAATTTGCATGAAGGCGACATACATTCCCAAAATTTCTCTTTTCACTCATGAAAACCACTACGATTTCTTGGTGATGCCATTTGGCCTTTGCGATGCACCTTCCAATTTCCACAGTCTCATGAACAACATCTTTCAACCCTTTATATGTCATTTTGTCCTCATTTTTTTTATGACATCTTGATCTACAATGAAACTTGGCACACCCATGTCACTCATGTGGATTAGGTATTATAATTGCTTGTATCAACTATTTCTCAAGATGTCCAAATGTGTCTTTTTTTTCTCTCTAAACTTGAATATTTGGGACATATTGTTAGTCATGATGGTGTACGTCTGGACCTAGAGAAAATATAAGCAATAAGGGATTGCCCACATCCCAAAAATCTTAAAAGTGTTAATATAAAGGGACTTAAGAGGTTTTTTTTAAGAGGTCATATTAAATATATAAATATGAATAACTGTCCAGGTCATATTAAATATGAAAATCTATATTGATGACAATCCCACATATTCGAGAATGTGAGACGTGGACTTTGTTGGAGGTTTGAAGCAAAATCAAGTTTCAAAAGTGGAATTCCAGCAATAGAAAGGAGGTAGGGTTTACAATAGCATATTTATTTTATATATGATATGTTTTATAAATTTTTCATAGAATTTTGCAAAATTGTTCCCTCTTGGTGTCTCCAGCTAATGGGTGTCTTCTTCTACACCCTACATACCAATTGAAAAATCACATACATGAGAGAATAGACACTAAAGAGCTCTTCTATGGATTGCATTAATATATCAAATACAAACAACATAACATTGAGTGTTTACTTTACCATACAAGCATAAGATTGTAACATTGCTTATCAATAGTGTGGAGGCTGCCTTCATCACAACTAGGGCAGTTCGGGGATGTTCTACAACATGTAATCAACAATGTGTTTGTTGTATTTGCAGAAGAGGTTTGGCCATTTTACCTTGAAAATATATTCAATAATACTTACAAACACACAATATGCTTCTCTCAAAGATCCTTTCAAAACAAAATAAAACAACTTGTTACAAACGTTTACCTTTGGTTATGTTTTGTGAACTCCATCCTTTTAAACAAGTTTGCACCTCCTCTTTAAGGTTTGTTTCCCTCTGTACATCCAATATCCATCGTTAATCTCATTTCTTGAATGGACCATTGTTACTTATGATGAACACAACAATCAGGTCCATATCCTTCTCATCCTTCACCAAATTCAAATATCAAAATTTTACAATCATGTCTTTCCATTGTTCACTCATTATACAATGTTTTAACATGTGGAATTCTGAAATTAATTGAACGTTATTAAGAAGAAGAATCTTACAACATGTGAAATTGTAAAATTTATTGAACATCCTTATCCTTATGACACAAATTAACATTATTGTGTATTACATGCAATAATCATGAGTACCATGAGTATTAATGCTACTATGGACATAATCATGAGTACCCCGAGTATTAATGCTATCATGAGTACCACGAATATTAATGCTACTATTGTGTATTACATGTTAACAAGTGTTGCATGGCAGCATAGTCCCTGCCAGGTTGGTATGGGAGTAAATGCAACCTAATAGAGACACGTGGCTAGAAATTTGAAATACATGTGGTTTGCATGCAGAACATAGTATTCCCGAATTAGTTCTTCCTAAAAAATATCAAAAATTATCAACATTTCAAAGGTTGTTGGACACAAAAAATTTAGCATTACCGAATTAGTTATCTTTAAAACAAGGTCTCCTGGACAGAAAAGAAATTGAAATTTATGAAATTATAGGTTCCTGGACAGCATAAATTATACATACCAAAAATGTAATTTTATAAAGTAGATATTTAGTTTTATACATACGAAATATGTACTTTTATAAAGTATGGGGATGAAATTTCCCTCATTCCATACTTAGACAGTTTTTGGATCACGGGTTCTCAGACTGGCGGGCTCAAAATTGGGCCTCTGATGTTCCGTGCCCTACAAATAGCACCGACAGTTCTGCGATACAGAAAATGAAAAGTGGAGTTGCGGACTATAGAAATTTATCAAAAATTAATAATGTTTGTTACATATCTCTGGAAATTACATGAACATTTAAAAGCATACAATAGAATAGTAATAATGTCTATTACATAGGTTCGTGGAGAAAAACACAAAAAATTTAGCATTCCTGAATTGAAATCTATCAAATAACAGGTTCCTCGACATCATAAATTATACATACGAAATTTGTACTTTTATAAAGTATGGGGATGAGATTTTATAGAGCATGCACGGAGCCCTCATTGCATAGTTAGCCAGTTTTTGGATCGCGGGTTCTCAGGATGGCGGGCTCAAAATTGAGCCTCTGATGTTTCGTGCCCTACAAATAGCACGAACAGTTCCGCGATATACAAAATGACACGCGAAGTTGCGAAATATAGAAATTTACTAGAAATTAATAATGTATGTTACATATCTCTGGAAATTACATGAACATTTAAAAGCATACAATAGAATAGTAATAACATCTGTTACATAGGTTCGTGGAGAAAAACACAAAAAAATTAGCATTCCCGAATTAGTTTTCTTTAAAACTAAGGCTTTTCTTGGACAAAAAAAATATAGCATTGCCGAATTAGTTTTCTTTGCATACGTTTTACATACGTTCGTGGAGAGAAACGCAAAAATAATAGTAACGTCTGTTACATAGGTTCATAGAAAAAAACAAAAAGAAATTAGCATTCCCGAATTAGCTATCTTTAAAACAAGGGATCCTGGAAACAAAAGAAATTGAAATTTATCAAATTTTAGAAAGTAGATATTTAGTTTTATACATATGAAATATGCACTTTTATAAAGTATGGGGATGAGATTTTATAGAGCATGCATGGAGACCTCATTCCATACTTAGCCAGTTTTTGGATCGCAGGTTCTCGGGTTGGCAGGCTCAAAAATGGGCCTCTATTGTTCCGTGCCCTACAAATAGCACTGAGAGTTCCGCGATATACAAATTGACAGGCGGACTTGCGGGCTATAGAAACTTGTCATAAACTAAATAATGTCTGTTACATATCTCTGGAAATTACATCAACATTTAAAAGCATACAATAGAATAGTAATAACGTATGTTACATAGTTTTGTGAAGGAAAACACAAAAAAATTAGCATTCCCAAACTAGTTTTCTTTAAAACAAAGGGCTTTGGACAAATATAAATCAAAATTTATCAAAGTATAGGATCTTGGATGCCCAAAAAGTTAGCATACAATAGAATAGTAACAACGTTGTGCAACACAAAAAGTTTAGCATAGAATAGGAGACAAAAAATATAGAAGGCCTCCATACTTAACCAGTTTTTGGATCATGGGTTCTCGGGCTGGCGGGCTCAAAATTGGGCCTCTGTTATTCTGTTGCCTACAAATAGAATCGACAGTTCCGCGATATACAAATTGATAAGCGGACTTGCGGACTATAGAAATTTATCAAAAATAAATAATGTTTGTTACATATCTCTGGAAATTACATCAACATTTAAAAGCATACAATAGAATAGTAATAACATCTGTTACATAGGTTCGTGGAGAAAAACACAAAAAAATTAGCATTCCCGAATTAGTTTTCTTGAAAGCAAAGGCTTCTGGACACAAGAGAAATGGAAATCTATGAAAGTATAGGTTCTTGGACACCCAAAAAGTTAGCATACAATAGAATAGTTACAACGTCGTTCAAGACAAAAAAATTAGCATACAGTAGGACAGAAAGAATGTAGCAGATCCGAATTACTTTTCTTTGGAACAAACAAGAAAGGTTCCTAGAAACCCAAAATTTAGTATACAATAAAGGCATTGTCAAATCAGTTTTCTTTGGAATTTATCAAAAATTAATAATGTATGTTACATCTTTCTAGAAATTTAAATGTGCTTGTCATATATATTGGGATTGGGGCTCCTGCGGACCATAAAAAGAAATAAGTACAAGAATTAGGAATGTCGAAAGAAAAAGTGCGCGACAGTAGAGAGGAAGACCTGAAAAGAAGAAATTGGAAGTTATGAGTCTTTGGTTACAGTTTTCTATTTAAAGAGGTCATAAGTGGATTAATAAAGAAAACAAGATGAAAGCATAGACTTAAACTGGATTGATAAAGAAAACAAGATGCCAATATAGACTTACTATGAAGCCGATGCATTTTTGTTGCTGTCGTCGATGGTCAGTGGAGTCCTGTCAACTGGTTGTTGCCCTTCCTAGACAAGGCTGTCCATTCACTGTTGGAACCATTCTTCGATGTAGATTTTCATGGGGGTTGTGTTGATTTCATCCCGGATTTCTATGTCATAAAATTTGTTTTCTAATTTCCTTATATCCATTGAAATACTATGTAGACTCTATTCAATTTATTCATTGTATGTCGCATAGTCCAGTACCCAGCACTCATGCTCATCTAGATGATGTTCAAGTATGTCATAAAACTTTTCAAAAGACAACCCCTTTAAAATATCAACTTGTTCCTAGAAGGATTATTTGGTGATTGACAAGTATTTGAGAATTAAGTTTGGGTCTTGAACCTCGTTGGTAGTTCCGGCTAAGTCCATTTGGAGCAGGCTTGTGAATAAATCTTCCTTTTCTAATATGACTTGTTTACATGATTTGACAATGAGCTCCAGGTTGTTAACTTTCTTTTGCCAGCATGCTTTTAATTTTTTGGTCCACTTTGGGGAGGGGAGTTTCTCTTGTCTTATTTTCAGTTATGATGTGTTGAGGACATAGTTGGAAAAATGGGCCAGCACCTATTCACAGAAATGCTGATCATTTTTTAAATTCGCCTCCAAATGTTGCAGGAAATCATTGGCCTTCTTTCCGAAGGAAACTAAATTTTGTGATGTTTCCCAGGATTCAGTAACTAGCTGCATTCTTTTATTGATGTTATTCTCTACAAGGGCTCTAGAGCATGCAAGGAGGGTAGAGGATACTTTCATCTTGGTTGCAGTGGTAGCAGGCACGATTTTTTCCAAAGGACTGGAAAATTCTGGGGTTGCAATGAAAGCTTGCTCAAATTCGTTGAGGCGGTCTTTCAGATTGGCATTTTCCGTATCATTCCTCCAATGGAATCACTTACATGGTGAAATGAGGAGATTTGGGACGACCGCATTTCCCTAAAGTTAATCTTTGTGCGATATTTTCCTTTCTTGTTTGTTACATTTATCTTTTCAATGACCATAATTTTAGATTGTATGTCAAAAATAGCGCTCTGGAATATGAAGGATTCATCTTCGTCAAAAAATTCGGTCGCAGATATTTCCACCGCGGACGACCCAATTTTATGCATGTGCTCAGTTTCAATTTCAAGTTGCATCTTTCCACTTTCAATTTCAGATTCCTTCGCCTTCCCTTCATTGTTTTTTCTCTTCTTCATTAGTGGAATTTTGTTAGAACTATCAATATTTATGCGAGGAGGGTCCTTATCTCCTCCTCCGTTCGAAGATTTCTGGGTTGCTTTCTTACTGGGGTGGACCGTCAAAGCGATGCTCCATGATTTCGTGCTCTTGGGAGTGCTAGCAGGGGACTGGGTACTCTTCTCACCGGATACTTTTCCATGTTGTCTGTACAATTTAGTCACACTTTGCAATGTCTCTGCGTCGCAATCAACAGAAACAGGATTGTTGTCGACAATGTCCCTGTCTTGGGTTAGGTGTCTATGGATAAAAGAGGTGTTAAAGCCAACCGCCAGAACATGTTCTAGAAAAATCCTATTAGGGTCGAACCCTTTTATACTTTCAGCATACATTAAGTTCAATTTCTTGAAATGGGCAGAAAACTCGTCAATCTTGTTGATGTTTATGCACACGAAGTCTCCGACTTTCCAAGGCAAAGGAATGAACTGTTTTTTTTTCTTGTCATGGAAAAAATGAAACTAGTGGTTGTATTGCCTTGCTATTTCTACAACAAACATTCTTTCTATGATGTGGCATGGAAGGAAAGCAGGATTTTCTTTAAAGACAAAGACCATGAGGACACTGTGATTTTCCTTTTTCTAAAGTGTGCCCTTCCTGTTCAAAAACTTGGTTGTCTAGCCAAACATCCATGGGGCATACTTGCTTAGCAATA
The DNA here is from genome assembly GCA_032191745.1 of Picea mariana. Taxonomy (NCBI): domain Eukaryota; kingdom Viridiplantae; phylum Streptophyta; class Pinopsida; order Pinales; family Pinaceae; genus Picea; species Picea mariana. The sequence goes on from JASDQU010735294.1 coordinate 27,222, forward strand.
AATCTTTGAAAATTGAGACAAAGCCATTAAAAACTTCATAAAAACAATGGGAGGCCTTGTGCCTCCACAGGGCGTCGTGCCAGAATGCTACTGGGTCGAATCCACAGTTTATTTTATTGGAAAGAGAAAGTTTTGGAAACGGGAAGCAATGCACAATTGCGAAAATCAAGTAGGATGACATATAAAATTTATTCAATTCTTTCAATCGTGACAATTGGGAACAGAGCTCAATGGAAATTAGCTTCCCCCAATAAAAAATGTATTGGTCCTTGACTTTGAAATACAAAATATAAAAAATTATATGGGAAATGCTTGTCGTGGATGCTTGTCCTGGTATTCTTGTAAACAACCAAGCAATTTCCAGGAATGGATTTCTAAAGGAACTTACCTGCAACCTTGTGATATCTTCAAGAACTGTTGTCGAGTCTTCGAGGAAGTCAGCTAAGATTTCCAACCTGTTATCATGTTTTTCTAGAAACTGCTTGCAGTCTTGTCCTCTGAACATCAATGTTGGCTACGACAATTTCAGCATCTCGCGGAAGACCTGAGGTGATAAAGAAACAGGAGAATAGTCGCGCAGTGGAATAATTCTTTGGCATGGAATACATTTTTTGGCGCACCAAGAGACCACCTCTTTACAGTCAAAAACCTCAGGGACACAGCCTGCACGAGCGATTCCATAGGTCCAAATCACTGTATTCTGGGCGGAATGGGATGAATAGTAAAAGTATTCCCTGGACCACTGGAAGTTCTGGTCCTCATGTGCGAACATATTTACTGTATCTCCACAAAACTATTGTCGACTTGAAGCCATAAGTCTACAAGAATGTTTTTTTTCTCTAGACGATGAATGAAATGAAAAGTTGGAAGGGATTATATAACGCTGCACAAATCTTGGTCCAAAGCATGTGAATGGGAGATGTCCTCGAGACTTTTGTTGATTAATGACAATTTGGATGGTTTTTGCATGATGCATTGTTAACATTAAACACTAGTAATTGCATACATAGAAATGCGAACATGGAGGATATTGCAATGAGCGATTAAGCATTGTATATTTCTTGAGCAGGCCAACATGATAACAAGTGTTCAAGATGAACATTCAGAAGGGACAAAATAACTCTCCGCACATATTGGTTTAATGCATAATAATGGGAGATCTCTAAGAGCGTTTCACTGGTTGTATAGTTTTGGACCTTTTGGAAATGCTTTTGTGGTAATTTTGGTCCATGGGTGACCTCATAACTGTTTGATGATGCTTGGTTTCTGTAACCATTTGCGAACGAAATTTCAGTGATAACAGATGCCCCCTGATGGATGAGGTTAGGAGCATACGTATAGCCGAAATTCATCAATGTTTCTTCTATTGAGAGTGTCGTTGTAAGAGAGAGCGAAAGTGAGAGTATCAAGAGTGACCCGTTGGAGGGAGAAGGGAACCTGTAGAACCCAACCTTCCATAAGGTCTGTAAAATAAATTGTGTACAAATGAGGCAGGCATGCCCCATGCTCGTGTCATGTAACTCAAAAAAGAATGGTGTTGTATAGTAACTGAAATGGTGTGTTGATGTAGACAACTGCAGTGCCCTCGGGGGCGGTCGTGATAAAGGCAGAAGACAATTCTGCGGAGGAACATACTCTAAATAGTAGGAAGTGACACCTGTAAGAAGTATCACATATTCTGTAGGCATTGATAGCCCAACCAAGTTCAGAGGTCTTTGGTAAATATAAGAAATAACTGCAATAGTCGCAAAGTAAGACCCACCGTAACATGAGAAAGTGTTGAAGTCGAATGTTATGGGGGTCAATGACAGCAGGGAGAAATTGTGGTTCTCCCTATGCTATCCAAGACCTCTCATTGGAAAGGTAATGAGATTCAAGATACGGTCGCCCTTCTGGAAACTGTGTTGATGTCGACAAAAGGGGGACGCGACTCCAAGAAGCAAAGGGCTTCCTGAAATCTACTAGGTGAGGTTAGGAACTCGAGGAGGTACATGGATGAAGTCAATATGTATGAAGACTCAAGACTTCCCTTGGTTGGGGGTGTATGCGAAGTATAAGTGGCCGCAACCGTTCAACTAGGTCGAGTGTCAGGGGGACAACAAGACGTGGGAGAAGTCGTGCCAGAGGTGGGACAAAGTGAAAAAACTCAGAGGGAAGAGGTAAGTGGTCTGTGGGATACTCAGAGTATATGGACGATGTCAACAGGGGTAGATGATAAGGAGTGCCCCAACAAAGGACGACATGGGTTGCGTTTTCCAAAAAGGGAAGAAATTCGCCAAAGGTGACGACAAAAATATATGTAAATGCTGGAAACAAAGGATTTTTACAATTTACCAAATAAATAAAGAATAATTTGGGATGAGTGTACAAATACAGAAACAGGTGCCCCAATGTAATATGGTTGGGCCGGTTATGGTTCAATTTTCTTGGAGAACTGGTGGAGGGTGGGGGCCCCATGGGTGGGTTTCTGTATGAGGTAGATGAAATGGAGGGAAATTTGTGGATGGGAAAACTGATTGTGGATGAAATGGAGGGTTAATGATACTGTGAAGGTGCAGTCAAAATAGAACCTTGAAGAGATAATCTGGGAGTCCATTGGGAAAGCTAGCAAAATGAGGAGAAGGAGTATGTGGCTGATTCACGACATGATGTAAGACTATTGGGACTCCCATCCCTAAAGGGTTGAAAAAAAACATGAGTGTCAAAGTGCCAAAGGGTGCTATGAATGGGACAACTCATGTGGGGGAGAGTGCTACCGGGTGACAGTACCTAAAATGCAATGGAGGTGTCAGGACTGCAGAGCCGGAGATGGGGATCCTAGTGGCAAATTTCAGAGGGTGTGACTGGAGATGCAATTGAGATTCAGAGGGAATGATTGCATGCCAGTGTTGATTATATAACTGAAGGGGTTGCGTTGATGTATGATGAACAAGTACCTGCACACATGAAAACCAAATACCCGACGTGACCAATATCTGAAGAGAATCAAACATACAAGCATGTATTTGATAATTTTGAACATGAACATGCGTACTTGGACAGGGTATGAAAAAAAGGCGCCCCAGGGGCTAAGGATAAAAAATGGCCTGGGGACTGTCTTGATGTAGATGACGGGATTTTGATCTCGTGGCTGAAGACGGATCAAAAAACGGACACTCGGAGCTCCTGGAATGGTGTTTGGAAGTTTGGCAGAAAGGCCTATATATAGTTGTGGGGCCCACATTGCCACCTCATTTGTACTTGTTGTCGAAGTGACTAGATGAGAGGTATTCAAAGGAGATTTGGAGATTCCAAGAGAACGAGGCAGTCGATTTAGGACCAGTGAGCTTTAGGTTAGTACTCTTATCATCCTACATAGAAGTAGGTTTTCAATTTGTGGGCAGGGCCTGTACGGAGGGTCATACATGGGTTTTTATGGGTGTGGGCCCCCCAGTGTGTGGACGATCTGGAAATCTGTGCGCATGGGTGCGTGCTTGTTATCTAGATAGCCATGCATGGGTGCACCCATAGGGGGAGACAAAGGCACGCATGGTATGCACGCCTATTTGTTACACAGTTGTGCATGGGTGTGCGACTATGTAGTGGATAGGCGAGTTGTGATGCGCGCTTGTGTTCGTGACAGGGGCGCATGGAGGCACCCCTATAGGGAAGATAGGAATGCATGTATGCACGCCTGTGGGAGGGACAGGTGTGCACGAGTGTGCTCCTGTGGGGTGAACAGGCGCGCATATGTGCGTGCCTGTGGGGTGAACAGTCGCGCCTTGGGGGCAAGGCTGATGTGTGAAAAACTTATCTTTTTTGGAGATTTTAATGTGTTTTATGGTCAATATGGTTGACCTAGGACTGTATTATGTGGTTGGTGGCGATAATTTGCACAGTTTCGTTCCATTGGCGAGAGCGGGACTGGTCACAGTTGTTGAAGTTCTTCGAGTGCCTGTTGATACGGGCACAAGAGTATCTTCTACAGTTTCTTATTCAAATGTGTAGTCTGGATCTGCATTGCTTTATGGTGTCGGGAGAGCAGATTGCCTTCACTGCGATGAAGGTTGTATACTTTCTGACTGGGCTCCCTTTTTGGGGAACGCCCCTACTAGTGGAGCCTGTGTTACCTGTAGACATGTAGTTAGCTACCTTGGGCCAAAAGTATTGCTCGAGGGAGAACTTCATGTCAGGCTCCGTAGTGAGTATCAGGGCAATGGATGCTTTAGCTCATCGCTGTGTAGTAGCGATGATTGTGAGGGTATATGGGTCCCTCACGACTCAGTGGATCAGTGGTGGTCAGTTGAGGGTTATGGGGAGGGCACTTGCTGGAGAGAATTTTTCCTGGGGTTTGATGTTGCATGCCAAGATGGTAGGGCAGCTAGATAGATGTCGGACTGCAGACTCAGGGGACTTTGCCTTTGGGTCCATCTTGGTGGCCTGGTTTTTGGAGAGGGTGTCGATGTTGCGCCCTATAGTTTTATTGGGCGCACTTGGTGCATGAGAGCCGCGACTGAGGTAGTGGTCGACGATTTTGATTCACCACGGTGGTGGTGAGGGCAGCCATTTTTTCATGGCTGAGGCAGCACAGGTGTGGTGGCAGATGTCGTAGATCATACTGCAATATCCATACTGTGGTGTTGACTTCTAGGGTGATCCAGATATGGTGTTACCTCTAGGGGAGGTGTTTGGTCATCGAGGTATGTTTGTGATTTTGATATGTTGTTTTTTGAGATAGCATGGCATATGTATTTTGTATAGATGTTGATACTATTGTTTGGTTGTTTGAATGTGTAGATGTGGGACCTCACAGGTGTGAGGTTGAGCTGATGAGAGCGTCGGCTCGGCAGGAACTGAGGAGACCACCACGGGCAAGAGAGAGACGTCGATGTGAGGATGTTGAGACGAGACCACCTGGTGACGAGAGAGCGGCTAGGAGACGTCGTTTTGATGAACCTGGTGCTGGGCCATTGCATGCTCCTCCAGTGGAGGCCGGGGGGAGATTTTGAGGATATTCATCGTTGCTTGGAGGCAGTGCTACAGGGCGTGCCTGAGGGCATGTGGTCGCGCATCCAGGATGAGGGCATCCTGGAGTAATGTGTGGGAGTTCCACTGATGTGGCGGGCCGTGGTGTGGCGAGCAGCAGTAGCAGGTGCTGCGATGACCAGATGGTTACCTCCCGGTCCGGAGGGACCGATAGTGGGTGGGGCACCACCGCCTGAGGGAGGGACAGGAGGTGGTGCTCTAGAGGCACCTTGAGTGTCGCTCTATGTATGTTTGTATTTTGTATATAGGCTGGTGGGCCCATTTTGGTGTAGTGAGACCAGTTTTGTACCGAGGTGCTCCACCAGCCTGCAAATTTTGGATACAATGTATGTATGTAAACATTTTGATGGCATTGTTGACCGATTCATATATATATGAGAATACATTTTGGGGTCTTTGTGATGTTTACATGCATTTTTTGTAATGTGTGGATGATGTCTAATCCATATATGCTGTGACAGGCTCTTGATGGTTTATGTGTGTGTAGAGGTATCTTGATGTGATATATGCCAATCTAACACAATGTTAGCTAAGTTATCTGTAATTTGATTCAATTGTCTTGGAATATGTGTAAATGTAATGGAATCAAAATGTCAAGATAAAAGACTAACTTGCAGGTATTTGCAAAAGAGGCAAGGATCGTGGACATGGTACACATTATTGAGCTGGATGACGACTAGTTGGGAGTCAAGAAAGACGCTAAGGTGATGAATACAATGATGACAGGCATCGGCGAGGAGGCCAATGATGGTAGTGTACTCGACTTGGTTGTTGATTGCTGAACCCAAACATATGCCACTAGAGTGGAGCAGTTCATGTGAGGGGGAATAGAGGGCCCAAGCTATCGAAGCGAGATTTGTGTCCACCGGATGGCGTCGTCAGCGTAACCGATGTGGTAGGCCAGTGGAGGAAGCATCTGTCAATAACACAAATGATATTTTAGACGTGAGGGATGGAAAAAAGATTAAAAACACTATAAAAGAAATAACCTAATGTAGAATGGCTACGCTTAGGCATAAAATTTCTTTAAGTATAACCCGTTGACGGGTTCTTTGAGAGAGAGGCCTTCGGGGGAAGCCAGGATGTATGCGCCTTTGGTGAGGCAATGTTGGATAATGTAGGGTCCATTTATAGTGACTCGAATTTTCCATGACTGAGGGTATCGTGAGAGATATCGTAGGTAAGGATGAGGTCGCCTTCATGAAATGAGAGAAGGTTGACATGGCGATCAAAGGTGGCCTTTGACCGTTTCTTGGCTGCCTCATTGTTCTATAATGAAGATCGGTGATCTTCATCCAGGGACTCTAAGTTCAGCAAACGCTGCTCCATTGGAGCAGTGTCGGGTAATAGCTCAATTGCGGTGCGTAAGGTGGGAATTTCGCACTCGATAGGAAGAGTGGCCTCAACCCCATGGACCAAATGAAATGGTGTGAAACCAGTGGTCGTTTTCATGGTCATACGGTAAGCCCATAGCATGGAAAATAACATATGATTCCAATTGGTCTTATGTTTGTTAACCGTGCGCTACAACATGGTCTTGAGGACCTTGTTAATTGCTTTGACCTGTCCGTTAGATTGAGGGTAATATGGTGAGGCAAACTCGTGGGAGAATCCCAACCGAGATGAGAGTTCTACAAAAATCTCATTCTCTAAATGTTTCACGTGATTGGAAACTAGTTGGAGTGGTACTCCAAAGAGAGATATGACGTGATTAAAGAAAAAATGTGTTGTAGTGTCAGCGGTGTTGTTGAAGGTGGGCATGGCTTCAGCCCATTTTGTGAAGTAATCGACTGCGACAACAATGTATTTGTGTCCATTGTTGGATGGGGGATTACAAGTCATGAAGTCGATGCCCCATTTACAAAAGGGACCTGCAATAATGATGGGGTGGAGAAGAGTAGGTGGTGCTCGTGCTTTGTTGGCATAAAGATGACATTTATCGCATCGCTTCACGGCATGAATGCAATCGTGAAATAATGTAGGCCAAAAATAACCTGCTCGGATGATTTTCTGAGTAGTGGACATTCCCGAAAGATGGCCCCCGCATGCGTCTCTATGGCAATCATTCAAGACTCTATCGGCCTCATCAATAGTCAAGCATCGACGAAGTATGGTGTCGACCCCTCACCGATATAAGATATCTTCGATGAGGAGATAGCGGGGGGGATGGTGGCGAATACGACAACGATCATCTCGTGAGAGGTGGTTACCGAACTTTTGGGTTTGGAGGTAGATGAGGAGGTCACCGTACCAAGGATCATCCGAAGTGATATAAAAGAGATGTTCATCGAGGAATTTAGCATTGACGAGGACACTGGTATTATCAGAGGGGAAGGTTGTGGCAAGTTCGACGAGAATGAGGGATTTCTTGCTCTTGGGTGTTGAAAATTCGAGATCGTATTCCTGAAGGATAATGATCCATCAGGCAAATTTGTCATTAATTTATCAATGACTGAGTAAGTATTGCATAGGGTTGGAATCTGCTATGACTTTAATCGTGTGAAGCATGATGTAATGGCACAGTTTCTGGACTGCGAGGACGACTGCAAGGGCTAGTTTCTCTTCGTGTTTATACTTCAAGGGTGGCCCTGAGAGGTTTTTACTAATGTAGTAAATGACATGATCATGATCATCATCGCCAATTTGAAGGAGAACTCCTGCTACTGAGACAGTTGATGCTGATATGTAGAGGATATAGTCGCGATTATAGTCGGGTGAACTAATTAAAGGGGCATTAGAGAGCGTCATTTTAAGATCGTCGAATGTTTTTTGGGCATGTTCATCCCAGTGAAATGGGATTTCGTGGCGTAGTAAGCGAAGGAAACCGTGTGCCTGAGTGACATAGTCTGGGACAAATCGCAATAAAAACTTAGCTTTTCCTTGTAGGCTCTGGAGTTGACGTAAATTCCTAAGGGGTGGAATTTCTGTGATGGCTTGGACTTTAAGGGGGTCCACAATAATATCGCTTTGGGAAATGATGAATCCAAGGAGGCACCCCGCAGTGACACAGAACACGCACTTGAGGGGGTTAAAGCGGATGTTGTACTGACGACACCGTTGGAAGATGATCCGTAAATCATCAAGATGTTGGGTGCATTTCTTGGATCGAGTTGTGAGATAGTCCAAGTATGCGAGGATGATATGAGCCTGATCGTGAAAAATGTATGTCATAGCCCATTGGAAAGTTGTGCCAGCATTCTTTAGGCCAAAAGGCATGACACAATATGAAAAAGTACCCCAAGGGGTGGTGAATGCGGTTTTTTATTGATCGACTGGGTGGATTTGGATTTGATTATAACCAGAGACACCGTCCATGAAGGACAGAGCCTCGTGGCCTGCGCGGTCTTTGATAATTTGATCGATGAAAGGCATTGGAAAGTTGTCTTTGGGACATGCGTGATTGAGATCGCGAAAATCCGTGCAGATGTAGATAGTGCCCTGTTTTTTGTTAACGGGTACAGGGTTGGAAACCCATGAGGTATAGGCGATGGGGTAGATGAACCCAGCTGCGCATAATTTGTCAATCTCGGCTTTAATGGCCGATGCTTTAGATGGGTGTAGCAGTCGTTGTTTTTAACGAACTAGTGTAATATCAGGATAGGTGTCGATGCGATGTTCGACAATAGAGGGATCAAGGCCAGGCATCTCTATGTATGACCAGGAAAAAATATCTTGATATTCTTGGAAGAAGGATTTATAGGCGGTGATTTCTTGAGGAGTGCATGTGACGCCAATGGTGATTTCCTCGACAACTCCATTTTTTATGGAAATATCGATTTTGATGGTCGGGGAAATGTTGGCCATGTTGCCTTCTTCAAAAGAATCAGGGGCAGGAATGGGGTTGTTGAACCAGTCGATATGCCCTGATGGGATAAAATCCTTGGTTTTGACTGCGTATATGGGGTGTTGGTTAGGAGGCATGGAGGCTTCCTATGGAAAGAAAAGCGCTATGTGGTGTATCTCATCCCATGGGTAGTCAGGGGTGTTTAACTCTTCAAGTATGTCCTCGTCACAGTGGAATTGGCGAGAATACAAGGGATTGTAAAGAGCGATATCGGTGACTGTCGCCATGTGGTTGTCCTCTGGTGATGAAGAAGCAGGGGGAACGACACAATGAGATTACGATGTTTTGCTCGACAAAAACCAAATATCGAGGTATTGAGGAGTACCAGTGGTTGTTAGATGTAAAATTTCCGTAGGGAAATGAGCGGGAGAATTGGGTGGATTTGGGGGTAAATCCTCGGATAAGTCATCCAAGAACCAGGGAGGAATAGGGAGTGCCTCTGGTTTAGGAGAAATGATATGAAAAATCTCAAGTGGTGAGGTAAGGTCAACCATCAATTCTGTAGGGGGCACAGGGGTTTGAATCAGGGTCATTTGGCATTGCCTGTATTCAATGATCATAGGACATTGATATGTAAAATAATTTAAGGATTCACATAGAGAGCAAGGGCATCTCATACGTTCATTGACTGAAGTCGTGACATAATGGATGTCAGTGATGTTTGGTAGGGATGATGTAGCTGGATTGGGTTCGTGCCGGAAGCTTTGGCGTACTGCGACTAATGTCTGCCGGAAGTGAGGTAGTGTTGGGAAATGGTGTGTATAATGGCCATATTCTGAACATATAGTGAAAGAAAATTTGGTTCGCATCCCTTTGCTACTTGAGTTAGGGGAGGTAGCGGTAGTACTTGCTACAGTGGCGGGTGGTGATGGTGTTTGATTAAGTGGAATTAGGTTACATAACTCAGGTAGAGATGGGAATTTGTTGGTTGGGTGTCCATCTTTCTCACATAGCACGCAAGGAGGTTGGGTGTGTGGGGGAAGTGGAGCTGTGGGCTCCTTCTTCTTTCTCCTGCCCCTAGCTATGGGAGGGAGGTTAGTGAGTGGGGGTGTAGAGGGTATGGTGGGAGTGAGTATGGGAATCGTCATTGGGATTCCTTCTATTTGAGGGGTAAGGGATGGTTGAGGGACCATCTCTGGTGGATGTAAATACCAAACTGGAATTGCTAACACCATATTAGGGAGGGTAAGCATTGTGGCTACTTGGAAAGCTTGTACGCCAGGTGGAGGGTAGAAGAAGGGGATTTGAGTAATGGCTTGGGGAACTGTCTCCCAAACTAGGATATTGCCTTGGGGAGAGGTGAAATCTTGAACTAGTGGAGTCGACGAGTTCGCAGGAGGCTCATGAGGGGGGAGCTCTGTGACTAGTGGGATGTCAGATATGATAGAATCCTCCCTAGGGGGAAGGGTATCCTCTACGTGAGTTTCGTTGGACGATATGATGCATACTTGATTGGAAGGATGAAGGAGCGGTGGTGCACCATGGTAAGTTCCTAACAATGATGGGTCTTTGAAAATTTTGGGACCCATTTCGATGAGTGGGTATGCTTCATGACTCGTGTGGATGAGAGGGAGAATGTTATCGATGTTGGCAGAAGGTTTAGGTTCATAATGTGAGACTTGTTCAATGGTAATGATCTTCTCGTTATGGGGGAACATCATGATTTGAAAGACGAAAGAGGCAACTACCTTCATAGAGTACATGTAGCTACGACCGAACAGGATATTATAATCAAGTGGGGCATCGATAACTTCAATGTCGATGAGAATGGTCTTTCCCCCGAGTTCTAAAGGGATATTTTGGAAGAGCCCTTCGGGAGAAGATGGTCGTCCGTCATAAGCTCTTAAGGTAATGGAAGATGGTATGAGTTCGGGGGAACCAAGTTTCTGCCATATAGACTTGGACATAATGCATGTGGATGCACCTTCATCAATGATGCACCGATGAACTGTAATGTTCCAAATTTTTACTAGGATTTGAAAAGCTATTAGAGAGGGAAGGCGAGGTTCTCCGCTATCGAGATCAAATGTGATGAGTTGATTATCCGCGGAGTCGACTGCCCCCAACGTAGAAAGTAATGATTTTCATTGAGTGGGACAAGTTTGAAGGACTTTTAAGACTGACATGGCAGACGGGGATTGTGCTAAGTCGTCAACCAAACTATAATTATGAGCCACCCTAGCCTGGGGGTTGTGGACATTCCTATGCAATGGGATGCGAGGGATGCGAAGAGGTGTTTTGGCGTTAGGGTGTGGAATCACCAACGGGGATCCTGTTGGTGCTGTGATTGTTTCTGGGGGAATGGGAGGAGACTCAGTGGGTGCACGGTATTGACAACTACGTGTTTGCAGAAGGATTTCTTCCTCAATGTTGAGGAGGATAGTACGATCTGTAGGATTGTTTGGATTGAGGTACTGTCCCAACTGTGGTGGGGTAGGTTGTGTATCCTGTTGGGTGTTCATCACACCCTGGTGCGGAATGGGATTTTGTAGCACGGTTGGGGGTGGTTGTTGCACGTATTGTTGTGGGGCCTGCTGAGGGGTAGGTGGTGCTGGAGAGTGTGGTACACCTCCTGAGTCTTTCATCCATTTAAAATCAGCGATTTGGGGACAATGATGAGTATAATGACCAAACTCACCACAGAGGGCACAAGGGAAGGTGGTTCTAATAGTATTTTTATTTCTCCCTTGACACCTGTTGTTATTGCCCCCCCTGGGGGTTCTGATTCCCTTGATTCTGGTTGCCCCCAGTAGGTTGGTTTTGATGGGGGTGATTCCCGTCGTGACCTGGGTTGCTATTGTTCCTATTTTTTCCTTTATTTTTGGCATTATTCAACTGATGGGTTGAATTTTCCATATTCAACTATTCAAAATTTTGATATTGTTGAAGGGGAGAGGGTTGAACAAAATTCACCTTAGCGTGAGGGTGTGGGGGAGCCATGGGCTGTGGAGGACCAGTGAATGGAAAGTACGGATTCTGTGGGAATTGTGATCTGTAAGGTACATAGGAAGGCGCGGCGCTTTCGCTAGTAATTAGATTATAAGCTGAGGTAGAGGGAGTACCAGAACTTGTTTGGATAGGTGGGTGTATTAGGGGTGCCGGCGGTGGCCCACTGATGGGTGGAGGAATAGAAACAAGGTATGGTTGTTGATAAGGGGGTGGGGGGTAATAAGATGTTCCCCCATATGCCAGCGGATATTGAGGTGTGCCATACATTGGTGTTTGTTGGGGTTGTGGACTGTGGTGTGTGGTATTACCAATCAATCTGTCTGTTGAGTGAGACATCCCGGGTTTGTCTTGACCGAATGGCATGGGTTTTGGGAGATCAAGAAGTACTGTGTATAAGTACCTTGATTGTGAATAGATGATATTGTATTGTTGAGCCTTACTGATGGCTTCTTCTTCTGATTGAGGGAAGGTGGAAGCTACATCTTTACCAGGGAGAGAGACAAGTGATCTGAGAAACCATTCAAGACATTGTTGTTTGGTGGTTTCAGCTTTGCACAAACTACGTCGTCTATGCCACTCGTGAATGTGATCAGCGATATGTGTGGCTGAGGCTTGTTTAAAATTAGAGAGTAGTTCAAGACCATTGTCATGGCAGATTGGTAATTGGAAGAAGGTCAAAAATGAATTGGCCAAGGACTCAAAAGTCGCATGGGACCCTGATTTTTCGTCTACATACCATTTGGTTGATGGGCCAATGAGCGTGAATTGAAATAATCATAGTCTGATGGAATCATCCATAATGTTGTTGGAAGAGCACCATAGGTGGAAAGTCATGACATCGTTGGCAGGGTCATCCCCTTCCTTTCCTTCAAACTTGGGGATGTCTGAAGGTAGTTTGGTAGGCATTACAAGCCATGTGGGATCATGCAATATAGGATCATTTGTGAGTTTTCTTAGATCTGGTATGTTAAGAGAGGCCAAATATGGCATCTGTAGTGGGGGTGGAGGATTAGTTCCAGCCATGGTGTGAGTGTTCTATGAACCTAACCCTTGAGGGGGGATAGGTGGGCTGGTACTTCCCCCTTGAGAGGAAGTTGGCCCCCCGCTTCCATGTAAAGGAGAGCAAGTGGACGAAGGAACTTGGGAAGTGGACCCAAGTAATGTGGAACCAAGCAAAGTTGATCCTAAGACAGTGGCACTTACTGGAGTGTGTGAATTTGGTGCCGATGAGTTGGCAAGACTAGTAACTCCCCCTAAAATAGGAGGGAGGTTTAGCAAGCATTTGGAACGACGGGGGTTCTGTGGGTCCCCTATGATGTCCGATTATCTGAGTGGATGTGTACAAATTGTGGTTAGAGTAATAAATAAACAAGAGCCTTTTGTTGCAATTTTTGAACTTTACACGATATATATCTAAATCAAAAATGTAATCAGAAGTGCATCATACATAAAGTGTTGTGAAAAAGAAGCATATATGTGGATAAGTGGGCTTTTTCTGTGTGGGGAATCAAAGAAAAAAAATGCTCGTGTCCTAAAAGACGTAATGTCATTCCTCTTAAATAGCACTGGACCTTCCAATAGTACTCAACAGTGGGGTCGGAAGTCACCGGAAGAG
>JASDQU010735294.1:55624-71914 GCA_032191745.1 Picea mariana
AGATGGAATTCTCTCAATTCAACTTTGAATTGGATGTTTTGCAGGTCGGCTTGGGCCAGTTAAGGTACCTGCAGGTTAAATAACCAAAAGAAGAGCTATAAAAACCCAAATGGGGTAGAAAATTTATACCTTTCCCCAGTGGAGTCGCCAATCCATTGCGCCTCTTTTGTCACCTAAATGAGCAAAATAGAGGTGCTTACAAGCTTAGTTGGGTTAGCTAAGAAAGACAGCTGTAAAGGAAAAGGGTTAGAGAAAGAAACATAAAATAACAACTAAGAAATACACTAAGAAATAAAAGAACAACTAAACTATTGAGCATAAGGACATAAGAACAAAAAACCAATAAGACTCATGTCACCAATGGCAAGGATTATATTAGTGAAAGAAAACACCAAGAAGAAAGAGGACTTTGGGTCCCTTCTTTCTCCAAGGGAGGGCTCCTGGACCCCCACAACTAAACTCTTCTTACAACTTTGAATGAAATGGTGAAAGAATCCCAAGCTAATCCACTCAAGAGGTGAGATGAATTGCCCAATGTAATGGTGCTAGTATACTCTTGATGAGAATAGAGGATTCCTCAAGAGAATAGCAGCAACATAACTTTACTAATGAATTCCTTGAAAATGAAGTGCACCGCCTTGTTTTATAGCACCTCTTTGGGGTATTGTGCAACCAGCTTGTAGTGTGAAAAGAGGCTATTTAGGGAATTTTTATGTCTTTGACTAGCCACCCAGTCGGATTCAGTCGAGATTTGGGTGTCAAATCAACTTGGAAGATGAACCAGAAGTGGGTGGGAGGCCGACCAATCTCATAAATGTGTCGTTCTCAGATGTGCACGACTTTTAGCGACCACAGTCGTGCATCGTGCGCATGTGCGCTTTTAGTGCATTTCTGGATAGCGCATGTGCGCGCACGCCCTGTGTAGTCATAATGCACCTTAATTTTATCACTAGTTGTATAGTTTTGGACCTTTTGGAAATGATTTTGTGGTAATTTTGGTCCATCGGTGACCTCATTACTGTTTGACGATGCTGGATTTATGTAACCATTTGCGGATGAAATTTCAGTGATAACATAGAGGAAGGGACAAAGCATGGAAACAAAAAACTTCAAGGCATCCAATGAAAACCTACCCATCATGTGACCAACTAGCAACTATATTCATGCAAATGTACAAGTGTCCTATGTTGGAACACTATCATATGGAACATCTAGGCAAGAATTATACATGTGGAACATCCAAGTGTCAAGTGGGAGACCATATATTCTATTATGCATTTACCTATAGACAAGGAGGGTGATAAAACATAATTCCTTTCTTTCCATTCATAGGAATAAGGTTTGCATAGTCCAATCAAAAGGATGCCACCTATTCTCTATTCTAAGTTGTATCATCCTCCCTAAACCATATTAGCTAAACTTTGTTTCAGGTCCCTCAGACTGTAGAAATGGTGGTCAATCACACATGCACAAATATTTTGTTGCACATTCCATCACATCCTAATTAGTAAGGTTGGAAAGGCCTTACTATTTATATTATGTGGGTTTATCTTTTGATTTATTGTATTCTTGTCATTCTTGTTCTTTGATTGGTGATTTATTCCCTTACTTTATGCTTTAGAAAAAGATCAAAGGATTCCTTGTGAGCCTCAGGTGGCATGATGGTAAATCTTGTGGTTTCTTGAGTTGTTTATGGATGTTGTTTGAATGTTTGGTTTCTTGGCATCTCTAGGTCTTTTTGCATGGTCGTTACTTTTCAAATACTCTCCTTCCTTATTTCAAGCAAGAGCACAAAACATAATAGTTTGGTGCATTCATACGTAAAATCAATCATTTGTTACATAAGGAGGATAAGGCCAAGCTTATCTTTGTCCTTGTCTTATCTCTATCCCTGCTTATGTAGGCTCTGCACCAAGTTATTGACTAATTGTGGACAATGGTTATGTCTTAGCTCCAAGAGTCTCTTGTAACATGCATGTAAAGTCAATGCATAAACTCAAGTTCAAAGTGGTATGATAGCTTGAAGTATGTAGTGGTATGTGCCTAAGTTTCGATAGGTATGAGATATGTCTCCCATTTCTATGTGATAGGTGCTTATGTATTTGTATGGTTCTTGGATTTTCAAACCTTATGAGATACTATTGTGAATGATGAACCAGGAAACAAGAAAGATGGTATTCATCCATCCTTTATCTAATTTCACTAAGGTTTATTCCCTTTTCTTAGCTATTGTTTCTACAAAAGAAAAGACATGTGTGCCACTTTGATTATTTTCTAGTCTTGGGCCTATTCGATAGATCCTCTTGATTTGATGGAACTTTGAACCTTATCTGACCAATTCCTGTGAAATGGCATTCTACAACCAGTTTTCATCGCACATAGTGTAATTTTCATGTTTTGCGCTGAAAACTTAGCTGTATACTCTGTTTTTTCCTTTCTTCCATGCTTGATTGATTTTTAGAAGTCTTAGCAGCTGAAGAAGAGTTGTAGAAACCTTCCCTAAACATCATTGTCAGATGAGTTGTGGTTACTTTTAGCACTTACCAAACCATCATATAAACTAATTGCTTGAGCCTTAGATGCCCTTTTTATTTGTTATTCCTATCCTCCATAGTTTGGTTCCTTCATAAATCTCCCAACAAGATTTTCACATTGATCTCTCAGATGAATGGCATGTCTGGAGCATGAACACTGCATTTGAATTGGCCAAGAGAATTTCTAGATTTCAGGATTAGACTTTTTCCCTAGTTTTTTAAAGGATCTTCCCATTAGTCATTGATATTTATCAACATTTGATGCCTCGCCCTTAAAACTAAGCATTGAATACTTGACTAGTTATGACCAACAACACAATAAATATGCTTACAATACTGTGCCAGACTTGGTACCAAACCCAACATTGTTACTTTTGCATCCTTATTGAATGTCCATATGTGCCCAAACATCCGCAGCTACAAGATAAGATGACTTAAGGTTCATAATTATCTTATTTATATCATTTGCAATCTTGTTATGAGGCATATTTCTATGCCATATTTTATGGAGGCTTTCAAGCCATGGAAGAAGAAATTTTTTCCTATAACCATCCTTGGAGCACCATTTGTGAATGCACGTAAACACCTGCAGACCATATACTCTTCAATAACCACCATGACCACACCAGATACAAAGAGTGTTTCTTTCTCCTCCTCTTACTAATGCTTCCAAAAATAGGGATCACGAGTTCATCAAAAGTATTATACATGGTTTCACCTATAGAAACCAAGACATTCATTGCAAGGTTGTTGTATTGTCATCGCACTATTAGATTTAAATAAAAACTTTGTTCATATTTAGACAGCTCCTAATATTAGAACATTTTCTTTACTCAAGTCCCCTTGATTGCCAATGGGAGGTCTGGCTAGAACATGCCATCCTTAACCTCCACTTGCAATTCTTCATTCTTGTCCATCAGTAATCCTTCTTTAGGCAGGGAGTCTTCTACTGTGTTGATATACAACAAGGCTCCAAGAGGAGAGACTCCTCACAAATCCAACCATAACTACAAAGAGAGCGATACTCTTTAAATAGATTTCTAGCTCCATCTCCTTACAATAAAATATGAGGTGTTTTCCCAGATCCACTAATCTCTCAATAAAAACAATAAAATACATTAACAACTTCTAGATCCATCTCTTTCTCCAAGGGAAACTAATAAAATATGTGACTCCTCAACAACTTTTCCCAAAATAGCCAATAGTGGTTTTAGATCCACTTTTCCTCCAATGAAAAATATTAAAATAGAAATATCCCATAACTACCTCACATGACAAGTCAACAATGCATAAAATAATAAGGTAACTATGTCACATGTGTCTTCCCAACGTGGATGCCTCCTCTAATTAGAGTATCAACCATGTAACAACCTTATTATGTGGCACGTGAAACCTCCTAGGTGGACCTCCATCAATAAAACATGAACATATGTGTAAATGGACCATTCAAGAGTGAGACACCTATCATATTTTAAGGTTTGAAAATAAAAACCCCATCCAAAAAATAATATGGGATTTCTCCAAGTGAGGTATCCTCAACAAGTGCATGAACATATGGAATAACTCCTTCATAAGTGGAGATCCTCTCAAAAAGCTCCATGTCTTGACCTCCAAAGTGTAACCAACTTGCCAACCCACAGATCCATGAATCAAGGGGACAATCCAAAGATAAACTATCAATAAATCCATGTCACTGGTGATCAAAGACTCCATGAAGGATGGAACGATTTCATAAACCAAGCAAATCAAAACCCCTTAAATAATGGATCTCATGTGGATCTTTTTGGAATATGTGTTGGATGATTTTGTTAGTGGAACGCCTTCCTTTCATGATATATGTGGATCCAATCAATGTGTAACCAAATCCTCCAAATAGTCGAAGCATGAAGGGAATTCCCCTAAATGACAATTGAGAAATGTCTTTTAAAACTGCTGAAAAAGACTGTGCACAAATCTGGACTGAACTTCTCATGGTTGTTGTGCCCTTGGGATCAATTTATTCTACATGAAATTTATTACTTGCAGATGTAAGGATACCATTCTGAAATCATGATGTGCAAGCAACCAGAGCTCACATGTTTTGGGCGAATGAAATAAGAGCTCTCAATAGTACCAACGTAAGAAATAAAGACCATCTTGCTTTATGAATTCTTCCTCATAAACATACCTTATTGTCATGAATTGAGTTATGGGTAGGAAAATTATATCTTCAGTGATTTACAAAGCTTCATTAATGTGTTTTATTGTTGTTTCTACTACCATATTTGCAAAGGGATGATCCATAACTACTGCAAATGATCTAACTAGTAGATATCATGAAGAATTGTCAACTCAAAATGGCTGATGTATGGACTAGGAGATGCATCAAAAATCTGATTTATGACTGCTCGTTGTTTACCTTGTTGCTGCAACTGATTGGAATGTTTCCTCAAAGAGTTCATGCTAGTAAACTTCCTTGCAGACCCATAAAACAAATAACAGATCTGATTTATGATTGTTGGTTTTTTACCTTGGTGTTGTAGCTGATTGGAATGTTGCCTTAAAGAGTTCATTCTAGTAAACTTCCTTGCAGACTCATAAAATAAATCTGTTCCATAATCACTCAAACTCCTTTCCTACAGGCTTTCATATCAAAGGGCTTATCCACAGTATGATCAATGCACCAATAAAAACAAAACAAATGCTTCTCATCTCAATATCTTTTTTCCACTATTAAACTACCTAGGACATCCTTGAAATATCTTCATGGAGATTCTGTGTTGATACTAAATGGGCCTTGCAAGGGCTGTCAATGACAAACTTTCTAGCTTGAATTCAAAATGGCAATTTAGGGTGACTAATGTTCCATCGAGGTGATAATATCTTCTAGAAAATGCAAAGAATTGTTTCGCTGCACACACTTTCTGAATTTTTTAATTGTCATTGGTGCCAAAGGAAAAACTGGAACATATATTTGTCGTGAAGATCTGATCAAGAACATATTCAAAATGTAAAGCAATTTGAGGGATAACAGGTTGCATTTGGACAAGCAGTTCTTCAAAAATCAACATCATAAGCTCAATCCCATTCAATATGATCCCCACACCACGATGTAGCAAATGGGTCTCATTGCATTCAAGTTGGACCCTCCACCTCAACTTGGCATCCATGATGTAGTGACTATCACTAGCTAAAGTCATATGAGCCACAATCAGTCCTGCTTTTTGTTTTACATAAGAGAAGTTGCAACTAAGAGCTCTTTAACATCATTACAAAGGAAAATTTACAAGGATTTGACTGGAGAGGGTCATTTAATGTATGACATCAATGAAGGCATAGTGATGTTCAGATGCCATCTCTCATGTTTTCAACCCCATAATTTTAGATGATGTGGATCATGGTGAGCAATTGCATAAATTATTTTCACTGGTTAGGCCCTAGGGACATCTTTCCTTCACTTCCCCTCATCCTGGTAGCCTAATTTTAGTTATTTCTTGCAATAACAATGATTTTACCATCTCATAAATTGGAGGGTCATCCATTTACAAATTGACAAACCTCAACAGAGAACATTCTCAAAAGATTATTGGCATGCATGCCTTCCACTAGCCACATTCTGTAGTTAGATAGTTTTGGGATGCTTGTGATGGGTTCCCCTTATCTATGAAAGTCATTGGTGCACTATTTCATGGAAATAATTCTTTGGATTATTTGAAAGCCCAATTGTAAAAAATATCTAAAGTACTTCCTTCAGACATACAAAGCAGGCTTAAAATTAGTTATGGCACTCTCGAATCTCGATGAAGAGGAAAAAGATATATTTTTCCTTCTTTAGCTTTCCTCTATCCCTTGCTTCTCTACAAATTTAGGGGTAACAAGCTTATTATCTAGCGAGGAGAAGGGGTTTAACAACCTACTGTAAAGAAGGCACCTACCTCCTAATCCCTTTGATCATAATTTCAGTATGGATCATGTGACATTATCTATTTGGACTTGGTTACTATATAGTTTTGGAAAAAATAATATTTTGTCAATCCTGATCAGATTCCTCAACCTATATGTCAATTGTTTCAAGAGGAAAGCATACCTTCTATCGGTAATAGCTAAAACTATCAATATGATTGGTTTTTAGTCTCTCTTTATGCCTTGTTCACCTCACTATGTCATTTTGATATCAGACCTAACCGAGGTCACTCTATCCAGTTAGTAGTTACCAATCCCCCTAGTCAAAAAAAAAGGATGGCTCCCATTACTATTTTCATCTGGCATAGGAATGTGTCTTCGACAAGTTCTTCCTTATTTGAAAATGGGATGCTAAAATGATTTGAATGATAATCCTCTTTGACAATATTGAATATGTTTCTAATCGAAGGATGGATGATTGCCTTCAAATTTAGAGCTACTTGATTTCCTTTGGCCACAAATACATATCAAGGAATATTTCAACTCAGATTTGGGGAGATTCCAAACCATCTTTTATGGATATTTTTCCAGCAAATGCTCTGCCAACTAATTTGCCATTTATTTTCCAGCTGTAAAATTTGATCAATTATTTTGAAAAATACTCAGGTTTAACAACATTATCCTCAACTTAAATAAACTTTAACTTCTTATCTTCTAGCTTTGTGGATTTTTTTCCATTGTTAGCAATAGTTTCTGATGTCACAGCCTTCTTCCAAGAATCGAGTATGCCATTGCCAACTAGACAGTGACAAAAGAACAAATATTTTCTTAAGGATGCTTTTGTTATATTTCAAAGGTTTTCAATGTACTATTAGCACTATACTTTAATTAGTTCTCTAATACTCTTTCCCATTCTTCAGGACACATTAGTTCAAAATTGGCTATAGATCCCACAATAACTCCAATAGATAGACGTATAGCATATAATCCACGTGCCATTACTGTATTGGAAGTCCCTCTTTTCCCTGAAATGGAAATGCCACCAATGGCATTATCAACAGCTCTAAGTAATATTGTATTGATGGCATCCTATCTCACAATTGTTGTGAGAGGAAAACATTAGCGTCCATACTCATTTTTCGGTTATGCGCATGTGCTAGGTTTAAGCACGTGTTTTGGAGCGTGTTCTGGGTTCAACGTACAAGAGGTGTGTTTTGGCGAACCAAAGACAACAAGCTTGAAGGAGGAGAATGGAAGGAGGCCTATCTTCTTCATTTTTTCACCGAATGAGGTGCCGTAAAATCCCAGCTAGGGGTTTTGGGATGTTCTGAATCCATTGGCACTATTTTCACATCCATTTGAAGACTTCTTTTGTAGGTTTTTAACTATTGAAGTTTTAGGAATCGCCAGGGAGCTTAAAGCCCTCATTGATTGAGGTCATGTTTTGGTGAGTCCAAGTTTGTTTTCTATGACTGAATAGTCATTTTTGGCTAATTGTTATGCTATGAACACATTGGGACATGTTTTAGAGGATTTTGAGGACTTTTACAAGTGTTTTTTCCAAAGAGAATCTCAGGGAAGATTAAGGCCACATGTAGAAGAGGTCATGCCCGGATGAGCCATGATCCGTTTTCAGAGTTCTATTAGTCATTTTTGGGGTTTTTATGTATTATGATCCCAATGGTACAGTCAGAATTTCCATTGGAGTTGAGAAACATCTTGTAAAAGAATATTTGACAAATTAATCCCAGAGAGCCAAGTCCATTAATGGAGGCTCAAGGAGATGTAGCCCGGAGAGGGGTGAACTCCTTTATCATGTTGTTATTGTTCTGAGTGTTTGATGGTTATTATTTGCTACAAGTTAATTTTGCTGTTGTATTTATGAAAACAACATATTTAATCTCGCAAAAGATCTCACACATAACCATTTAAAAGAAGAAGCATGAACTTAACACATAATTTATCTTGCATATTTTAACACATGAAGCAAGGTCCTGTAAAGTTTATTTTAATGAAGTAGAGGGTGTTTGCATAGCATAACAAGTCAGCCTTCTATTTTCAGATCAGTTAGGCCCTAGGGACATCTTTCCTTCACTTCCCCTCATCCTGGTAGCCTAATTTTAGTTATTTCTTGCAATAACAATGATTTTACCATCTCATAAATTGGAGGGTCGTCCATTTACAAATTGACAAACCTCAACAGAGAACATTCTCAAAATATTATTGGCATGCATGCCTTCCACTAGCCACATTCTGTAGTTAGATAGTTTTTGGATGCTTGTGATGGGTTCCCCTTATCTATGAAAGTCACTGGTGCACTATTTCATGGAAAGAATTCTTTGGATTATTCGAAAGCCCAATTGTAAAAAATATCTAAAGTACTTCCTTCAGACATACAAAGAAAGCTTAAAATTAGTTATGGCACTCTCGAATCTCGATGAAGAGGAAAAAGATATATTTTTCCTTCTTTAGCTTTCCTCTATCCCTTGCTTCTCTACAAATTTAGGGGTAACAAGCTTATCTAGCGAGGAGAAGGGGTTTAACAACCTACTGTAAAGAAGGCACCTACCTCCTAATCCCTGTGATCATAATTTCAGTATGGATCATGTGACATTATCTATTTGGACTTGGTTACTATATAGTTTTGGAGAAAATAATATTTTTTCAATCCTGATCAGATTCCTCAACCTATATGTCAATTGTTTCAGGAGGAAAGCATACCTTCTATCGGTAATAGATAAAACTATCAATATGATTGGTTTTTAGTCTCTCTTTATGCCTTGTTCACCTCACTATGTCATTTTGATATTGGACCTAACCGAGGTCACTCTGTCCAGTTAGTAGTTACCAATCCCCCTAGTCAAAAAAAAAGGATGGCTCCCATTACTATTTTCATCTGGCATAGGAATGTGTCTTCAACAAGTTCTTCCTTATTTGAAAATGGGATGCTAAAATGATTTGAATGACAATCCTCTTTGACAATATTGAATATGTTTCTAATCGAAGGATGGATGATTGCCTTCAAATTTAGAGCTACTTGATTTCCTTTGGCCACAAATACATATCAAGGAATATTTCAACTCAGATTTGGGGAGATTCCAAACCATCTTTTCTGGATATTTTTCCAGCAAATTCTATGCCAACTAATTTGCCATTTATTTTCCAGCTGTAAAATTTGAGCAATTATTTTGAAAAATTCTCAGGTTTAACAGCATTATCCTCAACTTAAATAGACTTTAACTTCTTATCTTCTGGCTTTGTGGATTTTTTTCCATTGTTAGCAATAGTTTCTGATGTCACAACCTTCTTCCAAGAATCGAGTATGCCATTGCCAACTAGACAGTGACAAAAGAACAAATATTTTCTTAAGGATGCTTTGTTATATTTCAAAGGTTTTCAATGTACTATTAGCACTATACTTTAATTAGTTCTCTAATACTCTTTCCCATTCTTCAGGACACATTAGTTCAAAGTTGGCTATAGATCCCACAATAACTCCAATAGATAGAAGTATAGCATATAATCCATGTGCCATTACTGTATTAGAAGTCCCTCTTTTCCTTGAAATGGAAATGCCACCAATGGCATTATCAACAGCTCTAAGTAATATTGTATTGATGGCATCCTATCTCACAATTGTTGTGAGGGGAAAACATTAGCGTACATACTCATTTTTCTCAAATCCAAGGGGAAGAACGAACTGTTTCATTGCTTGTATTTCAATGAGAGAATAGGAGTTGGCGAGGAAAGTGCATCTATGGTAACCTGCATTTGTTAATGAGAAGCCCTTTTCCTTTAAATGATGATAGGCATGAAGTTTCTTTCAAAGGAAAACAGTGGCATCCAATGTCCATACTCATTTTTATCAAATCCAAGGGGAAGAACGAGTTGTTCCATTGCTTGTATTGCAACAAGAAAACACCAGTCGACGAGGAAAGTGTGTCTATGGTAAGCAACATTTGTTAAATAGAATCTCTTTTCCTTTGAATGATGATAGGCATGAAGTTTCTTTCAAAGCTAATCTTCTTTCCCTGGACCCTGGTAGATGAGACTTGATGGGTTCGATGCTTGGACAAGGTACTTACTACTGGAGTCTGACATCCTGATTCCATCTTTCCTTGGTGCTTCATTTTGCATGTAGTGGGGATTATCCCACATTGCCAAGGGAAACTAATTGTTGGTCTTTATATGGGTCGATAGTTTCATAACTTGTGTTTATGTGAGGAAACTGTTGCAATCTTGGATTTCAAGGTAGCATTCTCTTTCTTCATAAATCTTTCCAGCACTCTATATTCCTTAAGCCTCTCCTTCCAAGCAACCACTTTAGCTCTTTTCATTCTGACCATGTTTTCATCCTTAGGATCATCAAGGAAATCTATCCTTCTCCTTTTCATGTTGGTGTATGCCTCTGCTATATCAGGTAAAATAGGATGCTTGCCTTTATTGACTCTCTTCTTTTTTCCAAGAGAATTCTCAGGATCTTCTTTAGAGGTGAACTCAGACCAAAACAAAAAATACCCCCATGTTTTCTTACTTTTCTTTAGTTCTTCAATGATGAGTAATTTAATCAAACCACAATGAAAAAGAAGTCTGGTCTCAGCCTTAGCATGATTGGATTTGACCTTCTTAGACATTTTTATGAGGCTTTGCCAAAGAAAATAGGGCATATTGAGTGGTTGAGTACCTGTGAAATGTTCCAATAATCTAATGTGATACATGGAAGTTGAATTATACCCTCCCTCACATGTTATATACCTTTGAATAAAAACCAACAATTCATTCCACTCCTTCCTCATGTAAGCCCCTGGAACACTCTTCCCTAGTTTTCATCCTTGATGTTATGTAAGCCCTTGGAACAACCTTGACAAACAAAACCCCTGATGCTTGAAACATTGTCTAAAGGATGGACAAACTATGTTTATTTTTCCAAATATGTAAAATGAGTATATTACAATTTAATGAACACATTCCCCTATTATTATATATGGGTTTTATACTTTATCAAAAAAAAATCAAGACTTTACAAGGTTTTATAATTCAGTGAAAAATTGGTCAAGATTTTATAATTCAGTGAAAGATTGACCAATATTTTACAAGATTATATAATTGACTAAAATATTGGCAAAAAAATTATATATACATATTATATAATTGATAAAATAACCTTCATTTTTTCCTATGTATCATGGGGATTCACCCATTTATTATATATATAAATTCAGGGGTTCTTAAAATCGCTAATGAGACAACATCAAAATTCAGTGATAAGTATTCTTCTTCTTTTCTTACATCCTTCATTTGTTCAACCATTTTTGTGGAATCTCTAATGAAAGAAGAAGTGTACCCAACCAACCCCTTAAGCTTTCTTGCAAGGAATTTTGCTAGCTTGTACATGGGAGAGCCAATGGTGTTCACTATGAGAGCAAGATCACAATTTAGATAACGAGTCTTTTTGGTTAATTAATAATAATCTTTTATATACTCAAGGTCATATTAATTTTAAGGAAATGTGGGAGAGGCTTCCAAGCTACACTAATCTTTAGTCCTTTATCTCTGTTCATGTTATTCTCGTTCATCTCCATTTGTAAGGCCTTCATTATTTTTCTTTTTCCATAATGTTTTAGTTTCACAATGATTTTTTATCTTCAATACATATGATATGGGATGTCTTAGTGTTTATTTTTTTGTTTGATGAGGGAGCAATGCTCATTTAATCTTATTTGAAATGATCTTCTTTTTTCACTTATGTATTCCTTGTCTCAAAAGCAAGTGATAAAAATTGAAAAAATTGCAAACATTTTGAATAAAGGAAATATTAAAAAGTATTTTTTTCACCTATCTATCTGAATATGTGATTTTAAGAGAGATAAAGTATATATACCTCCATAAACTTAGATTTTAATAATCAAATCAATATACTTGAAAGAATCTCTTATACCACAAACAAAAGAGTCTTATACACCAATCAATATTTAATTTAACAGTAACCTTAAAAATAGATTATTATAATTATTATAAAAAATAAAAATAAAAATGGTAAACATTATTTATATATATATATATATATATATATAATAATAATAATAATAATAATGATTCTCCACTATAAAATATAGAATATATATTCTATATAATAGATAATAATGATTCCTTAAGGAATAGCTTAAGGAATAGCTGGGCACCTATTTACTTCATAGTCAACGGGTGGGTCCTTTTATCTAGTGCCCTGTCAGGAATGGAATTTGATAGGTAAATTGTCCGTTAAGGAATAGCTGGGCACCTATTTACTTCATAGTCAACGGGTGGGTCGCTTTATCTAGTACCCTGTCAGGTATGGAATTTGACAGGTAAATTGTTCGTTATAAGATGATTTGCCCGTCAAATACGTTAAATTTTTTTGACAATCCATCAACATTCTTAATGAAATTCGTCAAAACATGTATCTGAGTAAACTGTCAAAACATGTATCTGAGTAAACTGTCAAATTTGACGGGATATTGGGATTTGAAATTCCAACCCTGCCCGCCACCGGGCCGAAGGGATATTATAGTTGGTGGCTATTGAGAAGGTTTGCCTATGCCTTTGTTACCTCCTATCCTGTAGGTAGGCCCTGATCGCGATATGATGCGGAATAAACTAATTATGGAGGATATTCATCACCTGCCACTGGCTCAACTGCTACTGTTGGGCCATTCACTGGTTCGGATTCGTAGGCCCTAATCTCGATATGCTGCGGAATAAACTGATTATGGAGGATATTCATTACCTGCCACTGGGTCAACTGCTACTGGTGGGCCATTCAATGGTTCGGATTCAAATGCCTGGCTACAGAGAAATACAAAAAGGGTAGACGTATCCAACAGGTCTCCTAGTCCTGCCTGCTTCTAAGCAAGGCATTGCTCATTCATTTAGGAACGAGCTCAGGTAGACCAGGCAGAGCGAATAGTTTTTCGATGGCGGGGGCGGGATGTTGTTAACCGTCCGACACGATGAATTATTCAAAATTTCTAGTTCCATGATCTGCGTTGCATTCATGCATATAACTATAATATCAATCATTTTAAAATCTCTTATTCTAGATCTTTCCAGATCTTTCACATATAAAGACGGACTTATTCAATTCTATATTCTCTGTTTGTAAACTTTCATATACAAATACTGACTTAATCAATTATATAATCTCTTAGTTAGTGGGCTCAAAATAAAAATAATCTTAATGAAAGATGATCACATATCCCCTCGGACAGTCCAACCTTACGGTCTGCGTCAAAAAATAAACAAAAACAGAAACCAATATTTTTCAATTATCTGTCCAAAAAAATAAAATAAAAAACATAATAACATTTTCCAATTCTTTGTAATTGATTTAGAAATAAATTGACAAACAAAAAGTAAATTAAAAAACAAAACAGAACATAAATTGAGTTCACTGATTTCTATATTAACTCAGCCCGCTTGCCCTGGTTCTTGAATCAGGTACCTGATTCTTGACTAGGGCAGAGTCATTAATTGATTTCATCACAAGCAAAGTAATTAAATGTATACCCATAATCTTAAGTTTATTCAGTTCATCAATCGGGCTTTCAGACTTTGCTGCACCGGGTGAACACTTTGGCCGCCTAAATCACTGTTATTCTCCACCGCCATGGTAAGTTCCTTTTTACTTTCTCCTTTCTATAATGTTTGTACTCTTTTCTACATTGTTTGTCTGAATTTTGTTCGGCCAGAGCAAAGGTAGCGATAGATGCTCCACTCCAGTAAACCAGCAGCATAAGCAGAAGCGTAACCAGATATAACCAACAGCATAAGCAGAAGCATAACTAGATATGAGTACTACATTATTTCTCCCACTCTGTTTTGATTTTCAAGTGGACGGAACCTTCACATTGCTTATTTTCAGCGCCATAAATATATTATGCAAGGCAAGCGTCATAACCAGAGACCAGCCCTTCATTTGACGGGAGGGCGGAGGCTAGATGGGTATTGGGTTCTTCCTCGACGAGCGAGGCACCAAAGCGATTTCTAGCATCCCAACTCTAGTCCCTGTCAACTCAGCGTACTTGGAATCGCTCTTTAAAGAACGAAGGACTGGAAAAGGAAATAAAAGGACATGTACCTTCACAGTATAAGAGCGGCATTGTATATAGGGCACTGTATATGGGCCACTCAAATTTCTTCATTTTCATTTTCAATGTGTTTTTTTAGTGAAAGTGATTTTTTAGTGAGTAAAAGTTTTTTAGTTTGTTTTTTAAAATGTTTCGATTTTTTTTTTTTAAATAATCAAAACTTTTAAAAGAAAAATTCTGAACACAATGTTAATTTGGGATATAATTCCTACCTAATTTAAAGAAACAGTTAACAGTATGAATGCCCCTTATCCCACAACTAACACACCTAGCAAACGATTCACCGTAGCCCTGCCCAGGACACTGCAGACTACAGACTAGACATTGAGGCCTCGTCACTGATAGTCTGCTAAGCATGGGATAAGAGCTCTCATATCATATCAGAAAAGTTAATTTTCAAATTGTAATTTTGAATTAATTCTGGAAATATGAACCTATCTAAACACTCAAAATTGCAATTTTAAGCAATGTAAATTAATATTTTAACCAAATTGTTGTTTGAATTAATTTTGGAAATGGTCTAGTCTATTATACAACAATTTTGATTAATAAAGTCTAAAAAGATATACATACTCTACCTTATTCTTTTCTAGATTTGAACTTCTAATCTCTTATAAAAAACACATGTTCTTAATCATTAAAACTACTCAAACTATATTATACCTCTTAAGTATAATATTATCTACAAGAATTTCTTTAGCAATCTATCTACTAAAAAAAGATTAGCAATAAAAACCATGAGCTTGTCCACCTAAAAGAAGATTAGCAATAAGGGCCATGAGCTTATTAGTCTCAACCGATCCCTCTGTAACCCGGTCTTTCAATTCATAAAGTAACTTTGCGCTCGCTGCCAAAAGACTCCAGACTGATGCTGGGGAAGAGCTTTTTGTTAGAGATAATGCTTACAACTGTTGAGTTTTTAGGTTAACTATGACTGTTGTAACTGTGAGTTTCAACTATGACTGTTGTAACTGTGAGTTTCTAGGTTTACTATTTTTAGTTAATCAGATCCACTTTCTTAGGATCTGGATTGCTAGGAGTCAGTGATTTGCATGCTATATATGTAACCTCCATTAGTCTATTAAGTAATACAGAAACTATTCTATTATTGTGTGTTAATCTTGTGCAATGGCTGCTCTCTTGATTTCCAAGTTGGTATCAGAGTAAGGACCGCCCTGAATCTCTCACGATTTCCAAGTTGGTATCAGAGCAAGGACCGCCTTGACTTTAGCAGTGATATCCCTGCGTGGAGGGGGTCCCTTTTCCCACAAACAAGAGAATCTCATACACCATATTTATAGTACAACCTGAGTGGGACTAATGGTTAAGAACATGTGTTTTCTCCTTGGATGTCACAGGTTCAAATCCATAGGGGGGTGGTGTATGTACACCTCCATATACTTTAGCAATCAAATCAATGTGCGAAGGGGTCCCTTGTCCCAAAAACAAGGGGGTCTCATGCACCAATTTGGTGTCTAACTTGGTCATGAATTTAAAATTAGATTATTATTAGTATATACTTTTCTACACAAAACTTTTAATCTTTAATTATATTTATATTTAATAAATAAAATTGATTTTAAATTATATTGATTCTGAATTGATTAAATAATATTAGTTATATATTAATTATATATGATAGTTAATTGTTTTAATTAATTATATATTGGTTAAATTTTAATATGAATAATAGTTTATTTTAATCATCTATAATAATGTTTCGTTATGATTATTTCAGGGTGGTAGGA
>JASDQU010735294.1:71950-127453 GCA_032191745.1 Picea mariana
GGGGTTACACAACAAAAATATTGAGCTCAACTTTGCCTAGAGCCTTGGTCGAGCCTCTAATAATCAAGCTGAGGAGTACTCCCTACTTCAAGGTGTTCAAGTAGCCAAGGATAATCATATTCAAAAGCTCATTATACTCAGAGACTCTAGGAACACAATTCGATTCTTTGTTCAAGGCTTTATGCCAAGGAATGCTCACATGGGTTCCATCATCAAGAGAGTCTGACACACTCTTAAGGTGATTCCCCAAGTTACCTTCTTCCACATCCTATGGGAAAACAATGGATTAGCTAACAACCAAGCTAATCTAGTGACTAGTTTGGAAAATGGGACTTTATGTATCAACGAGAGGTCTTCCCATACCCCAATTCCATGATAAATTATCATCACATCAGACTATACAAGAGATAAAGGGGTGGTAGTCTCGA
The DNA here is from genome assembly GCA_032191745.1 of Picea mariana. Lineage (NCBI taxonomy): Eukaryota > Viridiplantae > Streptophyta > Pinopsida > Pinales > Pinaceae > Picea > Picea mariana. The sequence continues at coordinate 72,379 of JASDQU010735294.1, forward strand.
TCACGGGTCAGGATGTCAGCACATCAGTTTTCATGATGCCTCTACATTCCAATACCTCAATGCACTAGCTAATTGTATCTTCCACATGTCATTCCCCTAATTGTGAAGGGACATTCTTGTTATCCAGCTTCTAGATAGTCTACAATTGTCTCATGGAGCTTGTGTGGATGGATGAGGATGGGTTTCTTGTATTTATGATATGATTATGCACTTCAATACGCTGGTTGGCTCTCATCATTTCTATCATTGTATTTCTAGGTCTTAGTGGGAAGCAATCTTGGTGGGAAAAAATAGTGAAGAAACTGGGGTGGACAATTGGAATTGGGTGCTTCAACCATGGAGTTTCATCTAGGTATTCATCCCCACACACTGGAAGCAGGAGATGATAAGAAGTGAGGGGAACAAAATAAAGTTCAGAAGAAAGGAATCCATGCTAGGGTTGGGTTGTGCCCACATTTGGCTCTGGGTAATCCATGTTCATATAGTCCAAGCCTTCGGGGTCGATGGATTAAGGATCACATTTCTCATGGGTAAAATGGAAAACAAGAAGGTCATGGCTGGTGTGGCCCCCCCAGGGTCAGTTCAAGCAAATGGAATATACATGGACCACCCTCTAGCAGTTGCAAATCATTGTGCGGGGTCTAACTTCCCAAGTGTCATTGATCTTGGAAATTTTAATACAACATATGATAGCAATGAGACAACAACATGATGAGATTGATTCTCTTCTCTCCCAATTGGAAGAATTACAGGCCAAGTATGCATCAACACTTCCTACTCCAATGTCGGAATTGAATGCAAGTGGTTCATCTCCTTCCTTTAGAATCCCTATTCCAGATTTGAACCTCTTGACTGATGGCATGGGGAAGGATGCAATGTACTTTCTTAATCTCCCTAAGATTGGTACCCAATTCTCTTTTTAGTTATCTGCACCCTTGGCATTTTCTTCTGAATTTATACTATAAATTTTTGTAATGAAATTTCTCCAATAGGAGACATGATATATCTAGTGATAGATAGGACAAGCACCTTCTTTGGGCATCATATTTTTTTCTTATTTCTAGGATCTTGAGTTTGCAGACTTTGCAAGCTTCGGTCGCCCCCATTTTGATAATATAAATCTACCAGTTGTTAAAAAAAAAAACGTTTCATTATGAGTATTTAATAAAATGTATAACATATTCAATAAACAAAATTACTTTTAAATTAAATAAACAAAATTGATTCTAAATTATATCGATTTTAAATCAATTGAATAATATTCATTATATATAGTCAACTATTATTATAATGAATTATATATAATAAATTAATATAATGGATTATGATGATGATGATTAAGGTCCACTGGCACCAATTGGTCTATTTATCCTTAATAAGGTAGGATATCACTTCGATTTCTTTAAAATTTTATTTCTATAATAAAAAAACATTGAGACAAGTGTTCCAAAATCACCATAGATTGATGAATTAGGAGGTTAAGAAGGTCTGTATTGTGGAAAATATTTATAAATTGAGATCTTTCACGCCCCCACAATCTACCCTAGGATCCAACAGAACTTGGCACATCCAAGTCACCTGACACCTAAGGATCATGCAACACCGTGGCGATTCTCACTTGACAACTTGTCTCAACCAAGTATACTTCATTCGAACTACGCCTCTTCACCTAGATCATAACCATACTCCATTCTAGGCTATGGGTGAGTCATACTCCCACTCTTGTACAACTCACTTGTATACTTAGATAGTTTGTTAATATTCTTAACACTTAGTCATTCTGGCATACAATGAACAAACATGTGAAACACAAGAGATATAGATAGTGTGGGCGACACCAAAAACTCCTAACACCCATCTTGGTTTATTATATTGCAAAACATATTCAATACAATACAATACAATGCAGATAGGGCGCTATTGTCCCAGTTACAAATATGGGAAGAGTCTCACGACTCCCCCCATACAATAGAACTCTCGAGACTTTGTAGATTTGTCACACCAAGACTCATCTATCACACCTTCTTTCCTTATCCAGTGGTGTGCCCCATCTATGCACCCACCTCAAACCAAACCATTATATGTCTCATTCCTTCCTTGTAAAAATACCAATACATCCTGCTACAAGAACGCACCCCAAAGACTTCCCCCATCTCTTCTCTCTATAAAACACTCCATAAGGTGGCAGTAGTCACCTGATGCAACTTGGGCCCTTGGGAGAATCTCTCATATGTCCACCCAACTCGTCGCATACTTCCTTGTCTTGTTATTCTCAAGTGTGTGTTCAAAAAATCTGTCTGATACATTAAAAGAAAGTCTCCTCCCCAACTTTGTTTGTAATGCCCAAGATTCCACTATCCCGCTACAATGATACTGTCCATTCTATTGTAGCTACCTCAACCGTTGCTACAACCTCAATCATAACTTCAAAAAGGCCTAAGTGTTGAAATCTTGTAAACTACTTTTGCACCCATACTTCAACCAAGTTAGCCATGTCTTCGCACACAACATGCCTCAAGTCTGGCACTAGTTGGGTGATCAATCCAGCCATCACATCTAGTTCTTGAAATGTGCATATACATGCCCAAACTTAGTATTTTTTGTTCGCATCTTTGTCACTCCATCCAACTCCAAAGACTAAGGAAAGTGTCCACCCTTGCTTCACTACTGGTGCCACATCCAATATTCATGAAGGAGATCATCCACAATGTCCAAGTGTTGCACTTCGAACCTATTGGCATGTCCTTACTTTGAACTCTTAGTCATTCCCCCGTGCACTAACTCTCCAGTTGTTGAAATAACACGTTTGTTCCTTGAGAATGCACAACATGCCAAAATTCTGGTCACTTCCTTCTTCAATTCATCCCATCCATGCAACAACCTCAAACCAAGGCAAAGGTGTAGTACCCCAAGGTCGAGCCCCTGTGAAATGTAATGATGTTTGTAGGCCGGTGAGCTAAGTAATTATAAGTTGGTAGGCTTATGTGTTTATTAGCCCGAAGAGCCTAGATGCTAAGGTTAGTGGGCCTGATTTTTGTATATGTAATTATGTAGATTATTAATAAAATACATCGTTGTGTGTAGATCGACCACGCATAAAGAGTTATGGGGGAATAAGCTCCATTGAGTGGAGAAAGGAATGGGGTTGAGAGGCTAGGAAAGAGGGGCTAAGATTGAGGGCTTAACCCAAGGGAATATTATAATGTATTCCTGAAAAAGTACTAAAGTTGAGAAAATAAACCCAATTATGTTAAGTTCCTTTAAGGAGGGGAACAAACTCCAAGTGGAGAGGAGCATGCTCCTGGAGAACCATGTGTCACCCATAATGCATGCAGATTTATGTGGGAAGTTCCACCTTTGTTGGGGGTTCACGAACCATTCTGGCCACCTTCCTGAGGAGTTGGCTCTAACCATTGCAACTCTCTCACGATTATGCAAGATGACCATTCTCACCATTTTCCTTGCTCGCTGTCAACATTTTGACCACTCTGGCCATTTAGTTTCCCATGAGTTCATCCTCAGCATGTTGACCATCCCTTGTGCAGTTCACACATGAACTGAACAAGCACACAACCAGATTCATTTATGCCTTTGTGAACCTCTGTAAATGGTTGATTCATCCCCTTGCCTTACCCGATTTTGGTGGTTGTGGATTGAAGAGGCAGGTTGTCAGGTTCGTGGTCGAAGAAGCGGGTTCTCAGGCCTGTGAGAAACTCTCTCCATGTGAGAGAGTTTGTTGGGAAGTGATTTCTCCTAGAGGGAGTCCAGTACCAGCTAGGAAGCTCGAATAATTCCTTATCTGACCTGTTGTTGAAGCCCTAGAAGGGAAGTGGATCAGTTGATGGACTGTGGAACAATGAAGGTGCATATTCCCGGGGTGGGACATGCATGTGGGGAATGAGAGTCTGTGAGAAGTGGGCGTAAGTAGGATCCTTGGAGAGAATCCTTCCAGTTGCACAGTGTAGTTTCCCATAGCCTCGGCCTAGGTCTAGGATTCCTTTGCCCTAGGTGGAGTTTAGTTYCAKCTCGAGGGTGACCCACTGCTAAGCATGATGAGCAACGTGGTCTAAGGATGGGAGGTTCGTGGAAGGTCTGCACGCAGTTGGTGGTCATATATTAAAATATAAGTACCAAATCTCTATTCTCTGTATGATGTGTATTGTGTACATGTGTTATAATGTTATTAGAATTKTCTGTGTTTATTGCATGTATGTATTATTGTCGCTTCTGCATGAAATGTGTATGAATAGAATGTTGTGTCGGTTTATATATATATCAGAGTTAAGAGAGACATCCATGAAGTGACGTTGCCTGATTTGTTCGTGGTTGGGGACGTTATAAATTGGTATCATAGAAACAAAAACAAATATATCGTGGTTTAGGTAGCGTTACCTGACAGGGGCTGGTGGTCGGGGAAGTTACAAAATGGTATCAAAGCCATGGTTTCAACACTGAGCCTAGATGGGCTAGGAAAGTGGAAGTTGAAGAGAAGGTTTCAAAAGGAAATTGTTGTCGAAATGGACAAAATTGAAGTTCAGAGCCTAGTTTTCGACACTGAGCCTGACTTAGGTCGTATAAGTGGTTATGAAATCAAAAGATCAGAGAAAATTGTTGTTGAAAAGGAAAAAAATTGAATTTCAGAGAATTCCAAAGTGCCAAGAGAACACCTTGGCCATGTTTGGAAGCTCAGGAGGTATAGTGGTCCAAGAAATATAGCAGAGAATAGAGATTTCAGTAACCATGGGTTTGGAACCGCAAGATTTGAAGTTGGGTCGTGGGATCTGTTCGGGAGAAGGAGGATCCTTCACAACCGTCAGATATGTAGAAAGGTGCATGAGGATTAACCCCTAAGTACTTTGGACTTCGCGACTTCGATGAAGCTTATGTGTGATAAAGAAGAAGGGGTCGAAGCCTGAAGTTCTGAAGTCTCGAAGAGGATATACACCGTAGATCCGGGAGGGTGTTTACCATTGGATTTGACCAAGGATGGATCAAAACCGTAGGGTTAAGCTAAGAGTGGAAGGTAAGAAAGTTAGGGAATTCGACATTCGAGAGAAACAGGGTATGCTAAGGTGAAATCTCTCGAAGCCTGAAGTCCCAAAGTGATGTGGCATGCTAACGTCACTAGGGATGACGTGAACACATGGGATGTGTGCCACATGTCAATGAGTTAAGAATTTTTGTAAGATGGAAATACATATGTCACCCACCTGATTGGACCATGTGTCGGCTTTGTGTGTCCTGCCATGTGGCGCTCCTGGTGATGGCACAAGGTAGTTAAAATTGGTGAAGAAGTTAGTTGGATCGAGCCTGCATTAAATTTGATCACGATCTATCAAGATCGATGGTCAGGCGGCATTGCAGAGATCGAAGTTGCGCGACAGATAATTCTACAAGGTGATCCCATAATCCAAACCATGTTTTCCCAGAAGGGGTACGTGTCAACATAGGGAAAATTGTAGAATGATCGGCAGGTTACTCCAAAATCATTGACCCATGTCCCCACAATTTGAAAAGTATAAAGTTGGATGTGACGTTTTCAGTATTTTCTAGTTCAAGCAATGAAACTGTGGGCCCCAGTGGATGCGTGGCGCCAGATTGTGAAGTCTGGAGACTTGACACTCCGGAAGAAATGGCTCGTGATGGAATGGGAGGAAGAAACCCTTGAACTTTAGTAACGTCGAAGTAAAGTGACGCGATGACATCACCAGGGCGACGTGGAAGTATGTAGAGACTCACGATTCGGGAGTTTTGGGATGTGCAAAGGTGAAATCCTTCGAAGTACTGAAGCCCCAAACCTCTAAATTCTCAGAGCCCTGAAGCTTGGAGTTCCATAGAGAGTATCAGTAGTTGGATAATGGGAAACATGGACCGTTGATCCACCCTACTTCGTGAGTTCGCCAATCCGACACTCCGAGAGATTTTTTGGGAAGTGTTTTGGAAACCGCTAAAGTTGGAGTTCTCAAAGCTCTGATCCGTTGTAGATCTGAGCAAGGAATGTGGATAATAGATCCACCATTCTTCATGCGTTTTTTTATCTCCTAAAATAACACGGTCAAGTTTGTCAATTTTAGGGGAGGTTACAGGTTTCAGTGGTTTAGGAGAACCCGTAGGCATTCATTAACCACCGAAAGCCTTGGCTTTTGGTGGTTAAAAGAGAAAAGCAAAGCTCGGTTAACCACTGAAAACATGTAAGCTTGGAAAGGTCAGAGCCCGCATTTTCGCACGATCCAGATGTCAATTGGCGTAATGATGGAAGGTTAATCGTCGAAAGTTAAGCGAAATGGTGATGAAAGGGTGGTATGATTACTCCTAGTATGTTAAATCTAGATTTGATGCGTTGTGGTACCTGTTAAGACTCCACCTGTCATTTCGCATTAAAACTCTGCATACACAGAAATTCATGATCGATTTGGTTTTACCTAACTGTTTAATCTTCACGTGTCCTTCATAAACCCATTTCCAAGGAATATCACTGTAATGATTTCCCTTTCAATTCGATCATTTGAAATTCCTCTGATTTAGGAATCAACCTCGAGTTTTCTGTTATTCCTCTTTTATGTCATATAGAAACCCGAGTTTTTTGAGATTTGATGCCAATTATCCCTCTCAGGATCATCTGTATCCCTATTGTTAAGCTAATTGTCTCCCCAAGCTCGAAAGTGTATCAATTTGTAGGAACAGGTGCAAATCAAGCTCGAGCAATGAAGAAGGCGGGACCAGCCCTGAGGACCAAATTAGATGGTACTTGGTACCTTGAGGCCCATCCTGAAGTCACTGAATTTTTCAAACAAGTAGGGTGCTTCACCTACTGTGAGAAGCTACAAAATTTTCACCAACAGGTTTCAGAGATATTCACTTTGTCTTATGATGGAAGAAAAGCCATTATTGGCAAAGAAGAGTTCATTGTGGATGAGGCATCAATTGCACAGATCACCAGTTTTCCAAGAACTGGTGAATGCTGGTTTAAAACCACCATACCAGCTGATATAGAGTTCAGATCTTATTTGCAACCACAGCACAAGACTCTCATACGGAAAAAGGATATCCCTATGTCTTATCTGGAGACAAAATGGCAGTCCCTGCTCAAGGCTATTTTTTCCTACATTACATGTGAGGGTAGGTATAATAGAGTTATGTTTTACCATTTTAAATTGCTTAATCATTTTACTATAAGGGCCTCTATCAACCTCCCTCATTACCTTCACAAGGCTCTTACTAAAATGGCTCAACAAGTCAAGGTTAAACCAAGTAAGGTAGCCAGTAGATTATCACATCATGGTTTAATTACTTTGATAGTCAGAGAGTCTTTGAAGAAAAAGGATGTTGATTGGAACTTTTTCTTGTTTCGGAACGAGTTTCAAACTGACGTGCAGCCAGACAACAAAGGGAAAAATCCTACAGCTAAGAAATCACTCACCCCTAAGAGCATCAAGAGGAAGAGGAGATCCATTTCACCTCCTCAGACTGAAACAGAGACATCTTCTGTCAAGCCCAAAAGGGATAAAAGGAAACTTGAGTTTGGAAAGAAGGGTGAACAGACCGAGGGTCTTACTGAAGAAAATAATCCTTTGAATCTGCCATATAGTGACTCGGAGGAAGATCAGGAGCAAACAGAGATACAGGGTGACGAACAGGCTGAGCAAGTTGCTAAAAGATACACTAATCTTCCATCCCCAACTCCTCCAGGTGAACAAAGTCAACCCTTGGCAGAAGCCTCTGTAAGCAGACCAAAACCAGTTAGGTCCCAGAAGATCAATCAACTATTGAAAATTTTTTATGACTTAGAGGTTTTTGAGAAACAGATCAAAAAGAGAAATGTTGAGTTGATTGAGAGGAATGTTGAGCTATATGACATCAACCAAGTTGTCATGGAGAAGCATGACAAGACTTTGGATAGGAACAAGATGTTGATGAAGGAGAATACCAAGTTGTATAGACAGCTCAGGCCCCTAAGATTAAAAATGAAAGATTCACAAGCTTCTACTGCAAAGCACCTAGAATTGGAAACCTTAGCAGAGTTAGCCACTACTCTAGATAATGAAACAAAACCTTCTACACGGAAAATTGAAGTCTCTGGCACTGTACCTGAAAGACAACCATCACCAAAGCAACCTTGAACACTCATAGAAGCAGCAAGGTAATTCATTTTTTCAATTTTGAATTTTTGATGAAAGCACAGTTTTTGGTGGTTTAGGCGAACAGGACGACTGTTCATTAACCACCGAAAGCAGAGCTTTCGGTGGTTAATACACCCAGATTCTATTTGTGTTAACCACCGAAACCTGAGACAGGTAGTGAAGGTGTATATTTGCCCAGATCGAAGTTTTTCTCAACCGAATCTCTTGAAAATTCTTTCCAAAGATACATATTGAATTATAGTATCAAATCCAAAATCCATATTTGATGCAAAAGAGGTTTGAAGAGGTGTTCAAGATGATTAGGCACCTATTTTTGGGGCACAAAATCAGGTTTTGATCCCAATTTGGGAAATTTGAATTCTATCTTCATCAAGGGATATCAAACAACCTTGGGAGGCTTTCTGCATAGCACAAAGGTTCTAGATGATATGAAGACCATGAAATAAGGAGTTAACCTATTTTCCAGGTTCATCTTCTTTCTTTTTGTAAAATTGTTTTGACTATCTATCTTTAGTAAATTTGATCCATCCTTATAGGATCTGGACATTTCATTGTAAAGGGATAAAGCTAAAGATAATGGAGGACAAAGGGTTCGATTTTGGATACAGAAAATACTATATTGTAAACAGATTTCTCTATATGATAATACAAATCACAGTTTTCTCTCTCTATTGATGTCAGATTCTCACCTTTCCTTCTGTACTTTTAATTCAAGTTGTTTTAGCTGCAGAATGACTGTCATCTCATTGGTTAGCTCATAACTTGATTAACAGTTGCTTATCATTGTTTATTAAACCCTACATTTGTACCTGGTTTATAAGCATTGTTTTCTCACCCACTTAAAATCCATCATCTGATCATTGATCCTTGAGAGCACTGGTTCATTTGATTCTCATTTTGACTGTCTGAATACCATACTGTAATTGAGGTATCCCATTGATCCACACATAAAAAAACACAAAAACAATTTTACTTTAAGTTACCAAGCACCTTTGACTTACAACCGCAAAGAGTTTCTTGGAGTGATAACACGTTCTACATTTCATTGTTCTATGATGTTGGGACGCACGAAAAAATGGAAACCTCTGACGCCTGGAGCCCGAAGTTTCAAGTCTCCGAATAAGCGCCCAAATCATAAGCGTTGGGTCACAGTCGTGGTCACATGTGAACCAAGGGCTGAAGAAAAAGGATCTAGCGCCTGAAATTTGTTGCAAAAAGAACTGGTCTTAGAGATTGAAGCCCAAGGGGTTCTTGACCGACCAAGACCCACAAAAAATGGAATCTGATATTGTTTTTGTTGAATCGGATTGGTTTATTCTAGAAAATTATTAAATTTTGATAGCCTGGCATAACTCAGTTGACTACACATTTTGCAGAGTTAACGATTGTTAGAACCGAACGGAATTGTCGCATAGTGCAGAGAAATGGGGAAAGCACATGGTGCTTATAGTTCAGAAAATTAAGTTAGAGGAATGGATGTCCATTTAGGAGTTGAAGGATCGAACTCCAATGGGCATGGAGAAGAGATAGATAAAGAAGGAAACATGATGAAAATCATTGAAAAGCTGTAGAAAGATGTCCAGACTCACCAAGTAGATAACAAAAATCTCATGAAATCCAGGGAGAAATAGAGAGAATTCAACATAAAGTTGATGCAGATTCTGGAAAGAATAGAAAAGAAATTGGATAAGGAGAGTGGCTCAAGCAAATCAGGAAGTCACAGAAGAACAAAAAGTGATAGCAGACATCACCAACACTCCCCGAGGCATTCTAATAAGATAGCACAGAACAACTCAAGTCTATCCCCTATTAGGAAGCATAAGATTTCTAGGGTGGATGAGCTACGAGGAGAAATGAACAAAATCAAACCTCCTACGTTTTATGGGGAGCATAAGAAGAATGAAGATGTAGAGACATGGTTGTTGGGCATGAGAAAGTATTTTCAATTGCATAATTATTTTTCTCATGCAGAGGGAAGAATTTCCATCTATCAACTCAAAGGAAAATCATCCATCTGGTGGGATCAGCTGGTGCAAGTACAACACCTCAGGGAGAAAAATGTGACTTGGAGGGAATTCAAGAAGTACAAGAAGTATTTTGAAAAGAAATACTTGACTAAGAGGTACTATGATAAGAAAATGAAAGAGTTCTTTGAACTCAAGCTAGAAAGTATGTCCATTGATGAATATGAAAGGATATTATTAGAGTTGTTGAAGTATGTCTTCTTCATCAAGGATGAGACAATGAATATTTAGAGGTACCCAAGTGGGCTGCCATCTTTCATCAGTGATAAAATCCAATATGATGATCCCAAGACTCTGGAAGAAACTATAAGGAGAGCAAAATGATTATATGATCAACAAAAAGGAAAGCCTACTTTCCAGAAGGATTGGGAGGAAAAGAAGAAGTTCAAGAGGGAACAAAGGCATAAGGGAAACAAGCCTCCATTTTTCAGAAACAATCCTCAAGGACAACCATCTTTTAGAGAGCATAGAATGGCTGATTTAGGAGGGAAAAGGTCAAGGTAGACATCCATTCAATGTTGGGGTTGTAAAGGATACCACACATATAGAGATTGTCCTCACAAAAGTGAAAAGGTAAGAGCTTTCCCCAATGTACAACAAGCAAAAACAGTGGAGGACATGGGCAAAAGAGTACCAAGGATTTATGCAGCCCTAAATAACAAGCAAGTTGAGTTTCAATCACACATGATTGAAGTTGAAGGTATGATCAATAACCTTTCCTTTACTATTTTAATTTATTCAGAGGCTAGTCATAGCTATATAGATGTTACCCATGATTTTGGTCGTCATGATGATGTATTGATAATGGTGTACTCAGGCTCTTCATTAGAACTTTCTCCTGAGAAAAGTTACCTTCATCTCTTTCCAGAAATGACATTTTGGAGGAAGGTTCGCAGGCTGCTAATACATTTGCCTGCGAGAATGAATAATTCTCGTAGGTTGCCTTAAGCCATGGTGTGAGAAGTTCGCACTGTGTGTAACTGCTAGGGTGCAAACACTTTCTAAAACAAGGAAAAAGATGAATTCTCAAAGCTTCTAGAAGGGAATCTTCTAGAAGGATGAGATGGCATTCGAATGGTTATCTAAGTACTGGATTTCCTGATATTTTGGGATCATTCTTATCCAAGTAACTAATTCATTATGTTCTATATATTGAGGGGATTCTCATGGAAAAGGTTAGAAGAAAACAAGCAAAAGATTTATTGGAGAATTAGTGAAAGATTGTGTAAAGGATTGAAGCTACAACAGTTAGGAAACTTCAGCAAGTTCATCAAAGGTGGTTGATCTTCTTCATGCAAGTGAGCAAGTGTGTGTGTCAGAGCCAAGGGCCATCGAAAGGAAGTTTGCAACCTCAAGGCTCAGGTTGTAATCTTTACTTTTCATCAATATGATACAGTAATATGTCCCTTTCCCATAAAGTTAGTTCCACTTTATTGTATAACTCCTTGATCATATACATAGATTGACTGTTGAATAGATTGTGCTTTATTCACTTTGATTGGTTTGTATTGTTTTGGTCTTGACTGCACGAGAGAATTGGAGCGAAGCGGGAGAAACAAAGACCATAGAAAGTGATTATAAGGTATGTAACTTATTCTTGCCTCCTAGTTCATTCAATAGTCAAAATCTAGGGAAAGAGTATTATTCTGTCTTGCTTTTTTATAGATCCAGGTGGATCTAGGGAGATCGGTTTTTGTTCGTACTTACGGATTTATCCAATAACAAAATTGGCGACTCCGCTGGGGAACAATCCCTATTTCTTTGTGACTTTTGATATTTTTCTGTGGCCATTTGCTCTGGTTTCATTTTTCTCCTGTCCTATCAGTCTCTGAGTCTTCAGGATATCCTGATAGACCTTCTGAGTCTGGAAGCTTTTTTGAATTTTACTTCATTTTTCAAATTTTTGGATATGTTCAGGAATTCTCGCACTGCACTTCATTGCAGCCTGCGATAACTGGTAAGGTTCGCACCCTGCCCATAGGTTTCAGTGCGAGGTTCTCGCACCTTGCTCAAAGGTCACCTGCGAGAATCAGTGATTCTCGCACTGTGTAATAGTTCTTACATGCGAACATTCTTTTTCAAAATTTTGAAGTTGAGTTTTGGTCTTTCTAACTGCCCAGATTAGTTGAATTACCTTTTATGGGTTTCTTGGACCATTGATTGATGTTTTTCTTGCTTTAGTTTGCATGCGTGAATAGTCTTAGGGTTTCAAGGATTTTCTTGTCATTTGTGGCTTGACTTTCATTTCTTGACTCTTCTTGGCAAAACCATTCTCTCTGACTTCAGATTTTGAGTGTGTTTGATTAGGTAAGATCCAGTGATTGGTTGAAAGTTAAGTTTGTTGGTTTTCTCATTTGGTTATTGGTTTGAAAGATCATTTTCTTGTGCAATTGAGAATACTACTTTGGTTTGCTCTGTATTTTTGTTTTCATTGAAAGAATAGATTGGGTTCTTTGCTTGTTCATTGATTTGATTTTCAGTGCTCTCATTGGCATAGTGAGGGTCCTTTTTGGAAAGTGAACAACAAAGTTTTTCTTTCAAAAAATTCTTTTCGTTTTAGAAAACTTTGAAGATCAAATTTTAGAGATTGTTGAAGCATTTGAAAAAGACACAATAGAGAATTTTCATTTGATAAATGATTGTTTGCATTGACATTTGAAAGGAATTTTTGGATTGTAGTTCAAGGTTGATTTGGAAACCTTTCTCTCTCTCCCATACATAGGATTCATTGAATGAAAAGAGATACATTTCATTCTCATCCTTGCATTATTGGGTCAGAGTCATACAACATAAGTTTCACTTCCGTTACCTTTGAATAAACAACAGCTCTTAAAAACACTGCGTAATCTTAAAATTTATCTAGTAACTCTTTTCTAGGGCTCTTTTACACCAACATTTAGCTAGGCTAGTGCTTTGGAGTAGGAAGAGAGATACACTCTCCAAAAGCTCAAAACACACAATAGCATCTTGAGTTAGGGAGTGTTAAATTCCATTTGCAACATATTGTCCTGGGAAGCCCTTCTAACACAAGGGTCAAGCACTAGGTCGCATTGGTGTTGGCAGAGTTACTCACCCTGCTTTGTTGACATCAGTGTAGAGATTGCACGTATTATGGGAGTCACTCAGAGGTATACCCACAATGATGAGTGGAAGCCTTTTGAGTTGATTTCGGGCTAGATACCCTGCCCTTGCATGTATATCGGACTATCGATTGTTCCCCCAGGCTTTATTGTTGTTGGTGGTGACCTTAGTGGCCTATCTCTCTAGGTTCTTACCCGAGGTGACTGTGGAGGGGAAAGTCTTCACGGTACCTGGAATTGACATTGACCAAACTCACTCGGGCTCCTTGGAGGGTATAGCCACAATTATGTGTGGGAGCTTGCACCAGGGTGTAAGTTCGTTAAGCAGGTCGTCAGCATAACTTTTCCACCATAGCCCCGCCCCTTCTCATCTCGTTGTTGCGACATTGGATTTCATCACCAACTAGTGGCTTCGAAATTAGAAGGTCTTGTTTTCTTGGTGATTGCTTCCTAGATTTTGTTTACTAGTGCGTGTTGTTTGTTTCTCAAAGTTGACCCTAAGAATTTCTTCGCGGAGCTTGTCACTCGTTTACAATTGCTCCCCCACAACGTTCACGTAGAATGCAAGGTTTGTCTCCAGAGCATCTGGACGGTTCTCAACCCTTGCCTACCAGTACACCTGAGGGCTCTCCTCACCAGAGTGAAGTCCCAGTTGTTACTCCACCACACGAGGAAACAAGTGAAGTCCCAGTTGTCACCACACCACAAGTGGAATCAACTGAATCTCTAGAACCTTTTTGAATTACCAATACTAGAGAGGAATATCGCATTCACCGTGGTGAACGACCTTTTGTGCGATTAAATTATTCTGGAGAAGCAGTTGTTACATCTTTTGAATCAGTCGTTGGGCCTTTTCCCAGTGTAGAAGGCCAAGATCCTTTTTGGTCAGGTAATTTCCGAAGGGTCCTTTTTGGCACTGAGTCACCTACAGTCTACGAAATCAACCCTCTGGTGTTTTCTGAGACAGAGACTATACCAGTGACTACCACTTATCACTTTGTTCTCCTGGACGAGATGGCCCATCTCGGGAATACTACGAGTGTCCCAACCGGGATTACTGCAGCTAGTCTTGCTCCTATCAATACCCAGCAAATGCCTGATGTCATTCTGACACTACCACCAAGATACCATGTGTTGAATGCTTTATTGAATGCTTCTGTTCCAACACCTCCGCAAACCCCATCTGGTACTTCTGGGGGTCCTTCTGGGCACAATATTCACGGTTTTATTCCGACACTATCTCAATTTCCTTATGGCAATCCTAATCCTAGTGGCACTATACCGTCCATTACATCTAACTTGCGGGTTCCCGTTAGTGGACGGGCTGGTACCACTCAACTTCCTCTTACCGGACATATTCCACTTATTACACAACCTTTGATTGGAACACAATTTCCAGTTGGAACACCACCTATGATTGGGGGACCAACCCCACCTTTTGGACAAAATATACCTGTTGCATTGGCCCAGTATTGGAATCAGATGCTACAAAATCCTCCTCAAACGACTGGGGGGAAACAGAGTGTCCCTACTATAGGCCAACCATATCTAGGTATACCCAATCCTATTTGGGGTCAGGGTCACACTGCTCAAGCTCAGGTCCCTACTCAAACTCAAGGTTACAATCCTTGGAACTACTATCCTCTCCAACCACCACCGAATCAGCTAGGATCTCCCCACTATGGACAGACTGCCTACGGTCCTACTGGTTTGTCGACAGGGCTTCCACCCCAAAGTCACCAGTACCCGCAGGTGAATCGACAGTTACCTTTTCTTGCTACTTTGGATTTGCCAGATTTGTCTAGGATTCTAAATGATCCTATTCATCACTCTCCCCAATGGCATGTTATTCCAGCTAAGCTTCCATCAGACATTCCTAAATTTGATGGCAAAGCGGGAGAGGACCCGAACAATCACGTTATGAATTTTCACCTATGGTGTTCATACAACTCATTGATGGATGACTCTATTCGTCTACGTCTTTTTCAACGAACCCTTATTGGTTCTGCTGCGAAGTGGTATATTGAATTGCCACGAGATTTATTCTCTGATTTCAACACCCTAGCTATGGCTTTCCTTACGCATTACCAGTTACTGATCCGTTATGATACTGGGATTGAGATTTTGACTTCCTTCAAACAGACTAAAGGCACTCATATATCGGATCATATCCATGAGTGGTGAAGGAGACGACGTCTCATCAAACTTGAACTCCCCGATCAGTTACTGGTCGAATGGTTTACAAAATCCTTTGTGAACAAAATTGGTAAGGACATTGCCATGGGTGGCGTTGTCACGGAAGAGCAGGCTATAAGTCATGCTCAATATCTTGATCTCGTTTATTCGCAAACGGGAACACTTTATGATTTATTACTTGAGTTACCTCGTTCTGGTACTTCCAGCACTTCAACTACTCCAGCTGCCTCGCATGCAGCTGACGGTGTGATTGGTACTGCCCAAACTCACTCACATTCTGTTTCAAGTACAACCCCTAAATCTACTTCTCCTAATGTTCAAAATGCTCCGTCTCCTTACACTCCCACCGGTAAAACTTATGAGGTGAACGTCGTTCAATCTACCCTGACCGGTAAAAATAAATCTAAAAAAGAAAGAGGCAAGAATAAGGAGGGTAAAAATAATAATCAAACATAGCAGACTAAAAATACCCCTGTTGAAGATCGGGATAAGCGCAAACCCCGCTACCCTTGCTTTATCTGTGGTGACGATCACTACATGAAGGATTTTCCACGATGTGTCGAGGTCACTAAGTTCCTTCAGGGAACCCCAAAGCCATATACGCCGACAGTCTTGTCCCAACCCTTTCCGTCTCAACAACAGACTCAGTTGGTCATCCATGATCAACCATCTACTTCTACCACATCATATGTTTTGATGTGTACTGGTGATTCTAAGCAGAACAACGTTGCACTCACGACTAGAGGCAAAGATTATACTCCGTCTAAAGAGAAGGTTGATGATTTACCTCTTGCTTTGGTACAACCCTCTCCACCGAATCCACCTACCAACGGTCCTCTTCATCTCGAACGACCGAGCCCGATATAGTTCTACGACCACCCCCTAAAGGTGTCGTTAGGAAATCGGCTTTCAATCCTCATGCTCGTGCAGCCCAGAACTACAGTATTGTTGAAGATCTGGCCCAGGCACCTTCAGTAATGTCAGCCCTTGAAGTCCTTCAGTCTTGTCCTGCACAACGGAAGGCACTGTTGAAAGCTATAGGTGGAATTGACCCCACAGATACGAATTTGATAGTCTTTGACTTGGATGATCACATTCCACGGTTACCCCCGCAACTCACGTTCCAGATACAAGTTGTTGTTTCTGACAAGAACATTTGCTGAACTGTTATCGACGAGGGTGCCTCGACATATGTAATGTCTTTTGTTTGTTGGAAAGCCATTCTCTCTCCTCCCTTGACTGAATCACAAAATACTCTTAAATCATTCAATGGCTCTGTTTTTAATCCTTACGGTGTTCTTCCTTCGTTGCCTATCACACTAGAAGGTAAGACGGTCCAAGTTGAAGTGGAAGTCTTCGATGCTCCTCTTGATTATAATCTTCTGCTTGGCCGTAGCTGGATTGATTCCATGCGAGTTGTTGTGTCAACACTTTTCCGTGTAGTACGTTTTCCTCATCAAGGAAAGGTTGTTACCGTTGACCAACTTGCCTTCTTCAATTTCGATACTCGTACTGGTAACGTGTCGTTTATTGCTAAAACCCCGCCGGGTTATGAGAATGTCGGTGTAGGCCTTTTAAAGGACTCCTCGTTAATGGGTACTTTTCCCATTCCACCGCCCGATGTTCCATGCCCATCAGTTGCTTATATCAAAATGATCTCCACCATGCCTCACGAACTTCCTACGTCACATGACCCTTGGATTGTCCCTGACCCTGGAGATCATCTTCGTTTCAGCGACGTAATTCCGTTAAGTCCGGTTGAATCAGCCTATCAGACCATTCAATCGGTAACACTTTCTACCTCTTCTCTTGATGAGTTGTCTCCCGATCCTTTCCATATTATCTTTCCCACTGAATAGATGATCATGTTCGTCATGGAGGACACCCCTTGGGACGATGGACATCATCGTTCCATACTCTTTCTAGAACAACACACTCTTGAGAACTACCAACAGATTTCAGCTCCGTCGACCGTTGTTGTCATATCGACCATTCCCGGATCAACACATGATGTGTTTTCCGAAGGGGAACCTCAGTAATATATCTCCCACGATTCCCATTGACATATCCGTTAAACCTGGGATAGTTGAAAATGTTCATATTGGAGCTTCGTGTTCTCTGGATAAAATCGTCACCTATACGTCTCTGTTCAAAGAATTTTGTGACATCTTCGCCTAGAGCTATGAAGAGATGCCAGGTATTGACCCTGCTATTGTTGTACATGAGATAAAGACATACCTCAGAGCTAAACCTGTCCGACAGCGCCGTCATCCAGTTCACCCACGTAAAGCGGTGGCTATCAAACTCGAAGTTGAAAAACTTCTAAAAGCCAGCTTTATTTATCCGGTGGCTCTGACAGAATGGGTTTCTAACCCTGCTCCAATTGATAAGAAAGGTGGCAGTATTCATGTATGTGTTGATTATGGGGATATTAACAAAGCCTGTCCAAAAGACAACTTTCCAACCCCTTTCGTTGACCAGATTGTCGATGACTGTGCCGGAAGTGAAATCTTCTCTCTCATGGATGGTTTCTTCAGCTATAATCAAATTAACATCGCTCCCGAGGACCAACATAAAATTTCTTTTATATGTCCTTGGGGTACTTTTGCCTATAGGAAACTTCCCTTCGGTCTTCAGAACACTGGCGCGACGTTTCAATGTGCTATGTCTTATGCTTTTCATGATATAAAGCATATCGTTCAACCCTATTTGGACGATTTACCAGCTCATTCTATGCGCAGAGTCGATCACCCTACCCACCTCCGGGCTATTTTCGTTCGTTGTTGGTTCTATCGTATACGATTAAATCCTCATAAATGTGTTTTTTGCGTAGAATCCGACCGTCTTCTAGGTTTTATCATTTCGCATCAAGGGATCCGGGTAGATCCTATTAAGGTTGAGGTGATTCTTAATCTCCCTCCTCCTTCTACACTGCGCCAGTTGCAAAGTTTGCAAGGGAAAGAAAACTTTCTTCGTCGTTTCATCCCTAATTACGTCGATATTACTCGTGGTTTTACGCGACTGTTAAAGAAAGATTCCGAGTTCGTTTGGGATACTGTTGCCAACAATGCTTTTGAAGCTTTGAAGTTGTCCCTCATGCGAGCTCCGCTTCTCTTTCCTCCTGATTATAGTCATGATTATTTTCTTTATCTTGCTGCCTCAGAGTATACCATTGGCATGGTTCTCGTCTAAGAGGATGATGCGCATGATGAGCATGTTATTTATTACTTGAGTCAAAGTCTCACATCAACTGAAATCAAGTATCAACATGTTGAAAAACTGGCCTTGGCTACCGTTCAAGTTGTTCAATGCTTCCGGCATTATATCCTCTAAAGGAAAACTACAGTGATTTCTCATTGCAACCCTATGCAACACATTTTGACACGTCAATTGCTAGGGGGAAAATACTCCAAATGGATTGTCATACTCCAGGAGTTTGACTTGGAATTCGATCGCGCCATGTCTAATAAATCCTTAGTTTTTACTGAGTTGATATGTGATTTTCCTCACTCTGCCACGGAAAATGTAGCAGTAGATTCATTACCTGATGAATCTCTTTTCCTAATTAGTACTGATGATCTTTGGTATGGGGATATCATTATATATCTCCAAACCCAGACTTTCCGACCTGTTTTATCTAGTACTGAATGATGTTGCATCTGTTATCAAGATTGTCAATACATTATCCTCGGGGATACTCTTTACCGTCGGGGAATTGACTTTGTTTTTCGACGTTGTCTGACGTTTGACGAAGCCAAGAAAGATCTAAATGACTGCCATTCTGGAGCATGTGGTGGTCATATGTCTAGGTATGCTACTACCCAGAAGATCTTACGTGCAGATTATTTTTGGCCTTCCTTGTTCAACGACTGCATTACTGCCGTTCAGAAATGCCATGCCTGCCAGACCTACAATCAAAAAATTCGGTCACATCCTGCTCCTCTTCATCCTGTGGTCTCAGTTGGTCCCTTTGCAAAATGGGGCATCAATTTCATGACATGTCACCCTCACTCGGTCGGGGGGCATGGTTACATCATTGTAGCTGTTGATTACTTTACAAAATGGGCCGAGGCGATGTCGACATTCGATAATACTAGAAAGACTGCAGCCTCTTGTTCACCCAGGTGATCTTGTTCTTCTCTATGAACAAGATCGAGATGCATTAGGAGCTGGGAAATTTGAACCAATGTGGCGAGGTCCTTATATTGTTCGCCGAGTTTTGGAAAAAGTAGCATATGAGCTGGTCGATTACGATGGTATCCCTTTGAGTGAACCCAGGAATGGGTTGTACTTGAAGAAGTACTATGCATAAATCATTTGTGCATAAGTACTTGTATTGTATGTATCATATTTTGTGTGTGTTACTTTTAGTTTTCTTTTGACGTTATCTGGTCTCTGCCCTTATGTGATGTTGTGTTTGATTGCCAGATGTCGAATTCTTCGCTACCCTATATTGGCTTCGCTGATGGTGCTAGCCATAGTACTTGGAACCTAGTTTCCGCTACATAGGCAATCTATGCCCCAACAAACGAACTTGTATCTTTACGAGGTGTATGTCTTGGCCGTGCAACCAACAACATTGCAGAGTATAACGTCGTTATTGAATTATTGGTTGATGCTATCTCACTTGGAATTCGTCATTTGGTTGTGCGACTTGATTCATAGCTTGTAGTACTATAGCTAAGTAATATCTATTATATTCGAAGTCCTACTTTGTTAAGGGTGTATTTGCGAACTCACCTCTTGGAACGTTATTTTGATCACATTGAATATCAGCATATTCCTAGATATCTTAATACATTAACAGATGCATTGGCTAATTATGTATTGGATAGACATTTGAATCATTTATAAATTAAACACATCAAAATTCACACATTATAAAGTAAACCGGTAGAAACCATATGTATATATAACGATCAAAAGATTTTTTACAAAAAAGTTTGTCCGAAGACCAAAATATCAAAATTTGAAGCTTATATCTTCTACAAAGTGACGTCATGGATGACGTTCACGGTAACACATGACTGTCCTAGCGACCCTACGGAGAAGTAGACCCATAGCTGCTGATACCCCTACAGTGTGACGTTGATCGCGTCGTGGAACCTCTTCCAGAGTCATATCTAGAATGTCTGCTATCAGGCCCTCTAAATTCTATTCCACCACCTGATAATCTTCGGCATACTGTGGTGGTGCTACAGCTACCTCTCCTCTTCGTTGGATAGGAGAGGTGCCATGAGGTCTATACGGTCCAACATCTGTGTTATCAACAAACATTTTGTGTTAGTCTTTGAATAAATATATAAAACAAAAACATTTGAATATGATAAAAATTTCAAAAACATTTAAAAAGAGAAAATGCGTGTACTTCTTATCGAGGTCTCCCCACTGAGTGTCCTTAGGCAGTGCTAAATCCAGATCTCCTCAAAAATCCAACCCGGCATAAGCGTAGTCATCGACCATCAACATTTGGTTTTGAAGTCAGTCAAAGAAAATATCGTCGTACTTGACGATTGGTCCTGCCACGTGCCGAGCCATGAGTTGACACCATCTCAGCATCCTTGGATCCCTAGGACCCGGGAAGTCCCACTCAACCTGCAGTCTAAATACGGGGACCCTCTCAAGGAAGAAGGACACTAACAAAGAACCATACCCAAATTGTTTCAATTCACCTCGCCTGCATTTGGTTAATTGCCTTTTGATACTGTGAAGCACAGCATCGGCCCAGTTGAATACTCGAGGCTCAGTACACTCGATGGCGTACTGGAAGTAGCTCTGTAATTCCATATGAGGAGCAGAAATCTCGGCCATCCGAGCTATAGTAAAAAGGATAGTGCGGAGGGTCAAGTCTTGTACCCCCCAGATAGCCACTTTTCCTTTTTTCCTCTTAGCTTCGGGTACACAGTATTGATTGCAGTACTCACTTATATTGATCCCACCACCTCTACTACCGGTCAGGCTGACATAATACCTGCGCCTGGACAATCTAGTCAAAAAGTATATGTCCTCAATGTCTATGGACAAAGTATGAGATCCTGCATTGAAAACCTGTTGATCTGGGTCCCACATACGGACCAGGTACTCTAGTAGTCTGACTTGGGCCCTCATGCCCGGGATGCAGAAGTATTTTAAGAGCCCACAATCTCTCAATGCAGCTATGGTAGGAGGATGATTCTCATCATTTGCATTATCCTCTTCATGTTCTCTTTCATGCCACTCAAGCACCATGTTTATGGCTATTTATCTGCACAAGAAACATAAAAAGAGGATTAATGATTTTATTCATGATCTGAATCTTTTTCATTGGCTAAAAATTTAAAAAAAATTTGGAGTTTGCGGTTCTCGCAGGTGCCCCATTAGCACAGTGCGAGAACCTCGCAGGTGGCTTAAGGCTCACCTGCGAGAACGCATCATTCTTGCAGGCCCCGTATGGGCTTCCTGCGAGAATGCCAACGCGCATGTAGGGTTAAAAAAACCACTTGAAACTGAAAAACTAACCAATGTAATCAAAAATTTAAACCATGAAAATGTCAAGAATGAAGAGCTTACCTTAATGCAGCAGACGGCTCGTCGAATGGTCTCTTATAGCTCCCAAAAATTAATGCCAAACTCGGAGGGTAAAAAGGGGGTTTTGGAGCTCAATAGTGGAAATATGAAATGATATGGTAAAAATGATTATTTACTCATTTGATGTACTTTTTACTATGTCATTTTGGGTTTTTTATTCTTATTTATTGATTAAACCTAATCCCTAATATCAAGATGAGTGTAATGACTTGCAGGTGTGATGACGTTGATAATTAAACACAAGGGTATGGACATATTTTTCTTCGTTATGGCGTGTTTTTTATTGTTTTTTATGGTTTTTACATAAAACCTCGAGCATCGTTTTTGTCCGTTCTTACGCTCGTAAATACAGGAGAATGTGATCAAGCATAGTTTTATCACTTTTTTGGGCTCAACAAGGTTATACGAAAAAGGAACCCCCCTGGAGTCTTGTTTAAGCTCTTTTTAGTCTCTCTAAACACGAAAAGATCGTCGAGCGACCTTGCTATTTTCATGCTCGATAAAGTATTTGAAGTACGCATCTGGTGAACGATAATTTCTCTCTTTTTCGGTCTCGTCCAGACTATGTTACGAAAAAGGAACTGAGAGAGTTCTATTTTAGGTGTTTTTCCAAACTCTATAATCTTGAAAAACCTTCGAGTTTACTATCTCTGGACTTGTTAAACAAACATTTACAGACCCATGATGGGACCGAACCACTCCTTCTTAGGGTTCGTTAAATATACTCTGAGGGACTCGTACGAAGGATGAGCTTATATCAACAAGCATATGTGATCCTCTTCAAGCTTGCATAAAAATAAAGAGGTACTTGCCAGAAATGGTGGGGGAAAATTTGGGAAAGGGATATCTTTCATCTTTGTATTGATTGGCAGTAAGCATCGCTCTTGAACATGACACTCCCTATTCATCATTTGAAGCCGGTTTGGGAAATCCATTTGTCTTTCTTTCGATTGATTACAAGGTCATTTCATGTGTCATCTTTGAGTCAATGCTGCCAAATCATTGGTCGTGTCGTTCATATGTTCAAGAGAAGTCCATCTGAAACCTATATTTGAGTCGGCCATCTGCAGTGATCCATTCTCTCTGTGTCGACCTTCCCTGTGGCCAGTCCAATTTGAAAAATGCTCTGTTTCACCTTCAAACTCTGTTACTCATTTCGTGTCATTGATGGGGGATACATTAAGGCCCTCCTGTGATGAGTTTTGTTCCATCAACTTCAACTCATTATCCGGAATCAAGACTTATAAATTATTTAGTACCTTGAAGCTTGCATGCCTCAATGGCAAGTTTCCTTGCTTTCGACAGTGGGTTTATATCATTGACCCCTGATCGAAAGATTCCATCGGATGTTCGACATCAACTCATTTATTCACAGTCGATGGATTGTACTATGGTACCTTGCGATTCATTGACATCATTGGTGATTTCCCTCGCACTTGTTAACGGTTTCATAAATGACCGGTAATCAAGTGGTTTCTACCATGTTCGACTTCAACACATGTAATCACATGGTTAGATTCATACTTTAGGCGACGAGATTGAAGACCCTGGGTATTATCTTTGTGATCCAGGTTGCGATGGAGTGTGTATAATTTATGACACATAGATCCAATGTGTATGTTTCGTGGCTATGTCGTCTTGATTTAAAATTTCTCGCATAGATCCACAGTGTATTCTGGTGGCTATGCCATATTTTGATGGCATGGATCCACAGTGTATGATTTGTGGCCATGACCCATGTCTACAATGTCATCATTCCATGATCTGAGAATGGGAATGCCTACCTCATAATTGATATATATGATACTCTGTAGATGCTTGGTTGTTTGCAGGTTTCCGATTAGATGTGCTCCTAGTTCTCGACACACACATGCAGCTTACAAAGTCTATCGACTGTCACTGGTTCTAATATCAGACTTTGGGGGGCATTCTGTTACCCATGATTTTGGTCGTCATGATGATGTATTGATAATGGTGTACTCAGGCTCTTCATTAGAACTTTCTCCTAAGAAAAGTTACCTTCATCTCTTTCCAGAAATGACATTTTGGAGGAAGGTTCGCAGGCTGCTAATACATTTGCCTGCGAGAATGAATAATTATCGCAGGCTGCCTTAAGCCAGGGTGCGAGAAGTTCGCACTATGTGTAACTACTAGGGTGCGAACACTTTCTAAAACAAGGAAAAAGATGAATTCTTGAAGCTTCTAGAAGGGAATCTTCTAGAAGGATGAGATGGCATTTGAATGGTTATCTAAGTACTGGATTTCCTGATATTTTGGGATCATTCTTATCCAAGTAACTAATTCATTCTCTTCTATATATTGAGGGGATTCTCATGGAAAAGGTTAGAAGCAAACAAGCAAGAGATTTATTGGAGAATTAGTGAAAGATTGTGTGAAGGACTGAAGCTACAACAGTTAGGAAACTTCAGCAAGTTCATCAAAGGTGGTTGATCTTCTTCATGCAAGTGAGCAAGTGTGTGTGTCAGAGCCAAGGGCCATCGAAAGGAAGTTTGCAACATCAAGGCTCAGGTTGTAATCTTTACTTTCCATCAATATGATACAGTAATATGTCCCTTTCCCATAAAGTTAGTTCCACTTTATTGTATAACTCCTTGATCATATACATAGATTGATTGTTGAATAGATTGTGCTTTCTTCACTTCGATTGGTTTGTATTGTTTTGGTCTTGACTGCACGAGAGCATTGGAGCGAAGCGGGAGAAACAAAGACCATAGGAAGTGATTATAAGGTATGTAATTTATTCTTGCCTCCTAGTTCATTCAATAGTCAAAATCCAGGGAAAGAGTATTATTCTATCTTGCTTTGTTCTAGATCTAGGTGGATCTAGGGAGATCGGTTTGTGTCCGCACTTATGAATTTATCCAATAAAAATAGACCCTAAAGTAGTGGAAAGATTTACTTGGCCAAGAATCAAGCATGCAAAATATTGGTTGGTACAGTTGGCTACAGGAGCCAAGAGGAAAGTTGTTGAGTTGGTTAAATCATGTCCAGTGGGCATGAATGGACTGTGTACCAAGGCATATTTGAACATCTTGTCATTGGGATCATATGATTGCCTAATTGGTATAGATTGGTTGGAACAACACCATGCCATATTAGACTGCCATAAAAAGGCATTCACTTGCTTGGATGAGGAAGGAAATTGGAAAACAGTCCAAGGAATTCCCAGGGTAGTTACTATCTAGGAAATCTCAGCAATGCAGTTGGAGAAGTGTTACAGGAAGGGTTGTTAAATATTTGTAACCCATATGGAGGAATAATCTAAAGATAAGGTGTCGAATATGGAGGATCATGCAGTCTTAGAAGATTTTGAAGATGTGTTAAAGGAGGTACTAGGTCTACCTCCAAAGAGAGATATTGATTTCTCTATTAATTTGATGCTTGTAGCAGCTCCAGTATCAAAGACTCCTTATAGGATGAGTACACTAGAGCTGAATGAATTGAAAATAAATATTGAATATCTTCTGAAGAAGGGGTATATATGCCCAAGTATGTCACCTTGGGGTGCCTCAGTCTTGTTCGTGAAGAAGAAAGATGGTTCATTGAGATTGTGCATCGATTTAAGAAAATTGAATAAAGTGACTATAAAGAACAAGTATCATTTGCCAAGGATCGATGATATCTTTGATCAATTGAAGGATGCAAAGATATTCTCAAAGATAGATCTCAGGTCAAGATACCATTAGGTAAGGATTAAATAGGAATATGTCAGCAATATCGCCTTATGAAAAAGGTACGGTCATTATGAATTCACAGTGGTGCCATTTGGGTTGTCAAATGCACCAGTTGTTTTTATGTGCTTAATGAATGGTGTTTTCCGGGAATATTTAGTTAAGTTTGTCATTGTTTTACTGGATGAAATTTTTGTATATTCCAAGTTGGAAGAAGAGCATGAACATCATTTGAGGATGGTGTTGTAAGTGCTAAGAGAACATCAGTTGTATGCCAAATTGAGCAAGTGCTCATTTTATCAAAACAAAATTCACTACTTGGGGCATATCATTTCAAAGGATGGGATAGTAGTGGACCCTAAAAAGATAAAAGCCATTAAAGGGTGGAAAACAACTAAGAATGTGACAGAAGTAAGATCCTTCATGGGTCTAGATGGCTACTACAAAAGGTTCATTGCATAGTTTTTTAGAATAACTCACCCCATCACTTCCTTGCAAAGGAAGGGGAAGAGGTTTCAATGGACATAAGAATGTGAAAAGAGTTTCCAGCAATTGAAGCAATTGTTAACCAATGCTCCAATTCTGAAGATCGCAGATCCAAATGAAGACTTCATTGTATGCACAGATGCATGTAAAGAAGGACTGGGTGGATTCCTCATTCAAAATGGGTTTGTTGTGTGTCATGAATCAAGGAAGTTGAAAGAGCATGAAAGGCTCTATGCCACTCATGCTTTGGAATTGGAAGCCATAGTGCACGCTTTGAAGAAGTGTAGGAACTACCTCATGGGAAAGAGGTTTGAGCTAAGTACAGACCATAACGATCTGAAATATTTGTTTGATCAGCCTGCTCTAAATGCTAGGTAGAGTAGATGATTGGAATTCCTCTGTAAATATAAATTTGATATAAAGAACATCAAAGGAAAGGAGAAAAAAGTGGCGGATGCACTCAACATGAGAGTTCATGAACTGCATGCTACAGCCATTAGCATGTATCAGACGAATCTTAAAGGAAAAATTTCTGAAGAAGCAAAAGAAAATTTGTAGTACATGGAATTGGTAGCAAAATTGCAGCAAGGTAAAATGCAGCAGAAAACTAAAGATTATGAATTGGGAATTGATGGAATTCTCTTGTACAAAAACAAAGTTTATGTACCAAATTCTCCGAAATTGAGGAGTGTTATTTTAAAAGAGATGCATAATGTGCCTTATGCATGACACCCAGGATATCAGAAAACAGTTTCATCAGTCAAGAACCAATATTATTGGCCTGACATGAAGAGGGAGATTGTTTAATACAGAGCTAAATTCTTGGAATGTCAAAGGGTCAAGGCTGAGCATAGACACCCAGCTGGATTACTACAACCATTACCCATTCCTGAGTGGAAATGGGAAGTGGTGACAATTGATTTCATCACAAGGTTGCCTAGAATGAACAAGCAACATGATTCAATCATGGCAGTGGTGGACAAGCTTACTAAAGCTGCCCATTTCATTCTTATGAAGACTACTCATAAGGCAACTAATGTTGTTGATATTTATATGAGGGAAGTAGCATGCTTGCATGGCGTACCCAAGACAATTGTGTTTGATAGAGACCCAAAGTTTACATCAAAGTTCTAGAAGGGGTTATTCAAAGGGTTCAGAACAAATCTGAACTTCAACACTGCTTATCATCTTGAGTCTGATGGGTAGGCAAAGAGGGTGAACCAAGAGATAGAAGATATGTTAAGAATGTATGTGATGGAAAAACCATCTAAATGGGAAGATTATCTACACTTGGTAGAATTCCTACAACAATGCATATCAAGAATCACTAAAGATGAGCCCGTTTGAAGCACTTTATGGAAAAAAGTGCAACATCCCAGTAAGCTGGAACAACCCAATTGATAGGGTAGTGGTTGGGACAGAGTTTCTCAAGGAAATGGAAGAAAAAATGTTGAAGATTAAGAAGAATTTGAAGGCTTCCCAAGACAAGCATAAAATTTATGTTGATAAGAACATAACTCATAGGAAATTTAAAGTAGGGGGTCATGTATTCTTGAGAGTGAAGGCCAAGAGAAGCTCCCTGAAGTTGGGAAATTGTTCAAAGTTGGTAGATCGATATTGTGGGTCGTTTGAAATCCTAGAGAGGATTGGTCCAGTAGCATAGAGGCTTTCATTGCCTGCATGCATGTCTATACATAATGTATTTCATGTGTCATTTCTTAAGAAATATGTACCTGATGCAAATCATGTTATTGATTGGAATGTGATTCAGGTGGAGCAGGAAAGCACTTTTCAAGTGCATCCAGTGCGTATACTGGATGGAAAAAGAAATCATCTCTGGAATTAAGCCATAGAGATTATAAAGGTTCAATGGACCTGGTACGGTATTGAGGACGCAACATGGGAACATGAAGATGCTATACGGGAAGAATACCTGAATCTTTCTAAAGATTTTGAAAATCTTGCTGATATTATGTAAATAAGTTTCACTTAGGATGGTGCAAAATTAAGGGGAGGGGATTGTAATACCCCAAGGTCGAGCCCCCTGTGAAATGTGATGATGTTTGTAGGCTAGTGATCCAAGTAATTATAAGCTGGTAGGCTTATGTGTTTATTAGGCCAAAGATCCTATATGCTAAGGTCAATGGGCCTAATTTTTGTATATGTAATTATGCAAATTATTAATAAAATACATCGTTGCGTGTAGACGGACCACGAAGAAAGACTTATAGGGGAATAAGCTCCACTAGGTAGGGAAAGGAATGGGGTTGAGAGGATAGGAAAGAGGAGCTAAGCTTCAGGGATTAACCCAAGGGAATATAATAATGTATTCCTGAAAAGTACTAAAGTTGGGAAAATAAACCCAGTTATCCTAAGTTCCTTTGAGGAGACGAACAAACTCCAAGTGGAGAGGTCCGTGCTCCTGGAGAGCCTAGTGTCACCCATGATGCATGCAGATTTATGTGGGAAGTTCCACCTTTGTTGGGGGTTTATGAACCATTACGGCCACCTTCCTGAGGATTTGGCTCTCACCATTGCAGCTCTCTCACAATTATGCAAGCTGACCATTCTCACCATTTTCCTTGCTCGCTCTCAACATTCTGACCAATCTAGCCATTTAGTTTCCCACGAGTTCATCCTCGTCATGTTGGCCATCCCTTGTGCAGTTCACGCATACATTGAACAAGTACAAAACCATAGTCATTTCCTCCTTTGTGAACCTATATAAATGGATGAGCCATCCCCTTGCCTTACCCGATTTTGGTCGTTGTGGATTGAAGAGGCAGGTTGTCAGGCTCATGGTTGAAGAAGCAGGTTGTCAGGCCTGTGAGAAACTCTCTCCAAGTGAGAGATTTTGTTGGGAAGTGATTTATCCTGGAGGTATTCCAGTACCATCTATGGAGCTCTGATAATTCCTTATCCAACCTATTGATGAAGCCCTAGAAGGGAAGTGGAGCAGCGGATGGACTCTGGAACAGTGAAGGTGCATATTCCCGGGGTGGGAAAAACATGTGGGGAATGAGAGTCTGTGAGTAGTGGGCATAAGTAAGATACTTGGAGAGAATCCTTCCAATTGCACAGTGCAATTTCCCATAGCCTCAACCTAGGTCTATGATTCCTTTGTCCTGGGTGGAGTTTAGTCCCATCTCGGGGGTGACCCACTGCTGAGCGTGATGAGAAGCATGGTCTAAGGCTAGGAGGTTCATGGAAGGTATGCACACAGTTGGTGGTCATATATTAAAAGATAAGTACCAAATATATGTTATTTGTATGATGTGTATTGTGTCCATGTGTTATAATGTTATTGGAATTGTCTGTGTTTATTGCATGTATGTATTATTGTCTCTTCCGCATGAAATGTGTATGAACAGAATGTTGTGTCAGTTTAAATTTCATTGTGTGTGTGTGTGTGTGTGTGTGTTAGAGCTAAGAGAGATGTCCACAAAGTGACGCTGCCCAACCTGTTGGTGGTTGGGGATGTTATAAATTGGTATCAGAGCAGCAAAAACAAAGATACAATGGTTTATGTAGCATTACCTGGCACGGGATAGTGGTCGGGGAAGTTACAAAAGGTCACCCCTCACCTTGATACACTGTGAAGTCACCCCAAAACAAAGTCACACTAGTACATATGACCAAATTTGTGACAATTTTTCGTTGCTATTGCCACACTTATCTATTGCAATTTCCACGAAAGCCAATAATTTTTTTCGTCGCTTTAATTTYGTCATATCCATGAACCAGGTTTTCATGGAAACAATGAAGAAATTAGCTTGCCATGTGTAATTGTCATCAAGATAGGTTAATCTTATGCATCGTCGCAATTACGATGAAACTTCATGGCAATTACGATGAACAAATGTGGAAATGTAAAAATGTTTGTGAAACGTTGTGAMGAAAATGTGTTGCAATAGCGACGAAAATTTCTTCCAAGACAAAAGATTACGACGCAGATGATGTATGTGCGACGCAAATCCATGGCAAATTGCGATGAACTTTCGTGGCTATTGCGACATTTTTTCAAAATAAAAAATTGTCTTCCGACAAACTATCGTCGATATTGTGACGCGTCCTTTAAGTTTTTAAAAAAACAATTACATGAGATATGTAATATGGTATACCATATTTGTAATATGGTAATCATATTACAATGTAATATGGTAATTCCATATTACATTGTAATATGGTAATTCCATATTACAATGTAATATGGTAATCCCATATTACATTGTAATATGGTAATGCCATATTACAATGTAATATGGGATTACCATATTTCATTGTAATATGGTAATGCATTTGTCCTGAGTGGGATAGAAGTTCTTTTTAAAAACAACTTAGGATAGTGATTTGTCATGAGTGGGATGGTGACCTTGGCATTCAACAAGATAGGAAGTAATTAATTGATGACAAGTGTAGCAGGTGTGCAGGTCCACTAGTGTATGGATATTATCTGCTAAGTGGTAGACTTGAGCTTCCTCTTCCAGAATAGATGGCTCATATAGCTTGAGATGATTGACATAAATGATATTATGGATGTTTAGCAAGGAAGGGAAATAGTAATGGAAACCATTGTCATTAATATATTGAAGAACAATATAGAAACAATAACAAATAGGCTTGAGTTTTTTATGATGCTACCCCTTAAAACATTGTTTTTCCATATACAAACAAAGTCAGTCACCAATTTGAAACTACATAAAGCCTTGATGGTGATCCTAGAGGGATTTATAATGATCTAGGAAGGATTGAAGGGCATTAGTAACCAAAGAATCAATGATAGATAATTTATGAACATATGATATTCTATACATTTTACCTCGCCTTATAGGAACTTCTATCCATAAGATGCGAATAATAGCAAGATGCAAAGAATGAGCAATGCAAGAAATTATGAGAAAAATTGCGATGACTACTTGAGACGAAAGTACTCTTTTGTCGCAAACTTCAAGAGAAAAAGTTCACTTTTTTCAATTTTGATCTAAATACACCCCGTATTCATCGCTCTCGTGATGGAAGAAAGTTTTCGTCTGTGTTTTCATCGCAAGAGCAACGCTCACTATTGAATTTTGTTTTCATTGCAAGAGCGACGCTCACTATAACCGTTCCCGTCTTCGACAAAGTGACCTAAATATAGCAAATAAATGTCTCTCCATTTGATAGGTAATCATAATTAAACAAATAAACATCTCTCCATAAATTAACAATGGTAATCCTAGTCAATAAATTTCAGAGACTTCCTTTCGAGAATAAACTATAGCGTGAAGAGATTAAGTCTAAATTATTCCCTATTATCATTATATCAGTGGGAACAGGGGCCAAAACATAAGTGGCCTGAGCATGGATAGAGTCAGAATTTCGGTACTTACCTGACTCATCTAGATGTCCAGATATCCTCTTGACATTCGGTCAACCCTTCTCACCTTGTATTCCCGCGATTTCAAATCCACAACATTTCAGTTCAGAAAAAATAATTATGAATGCATTTCCAGTTCAGAATATTAGTGGAGGATAATAATGATAGTAAGAATATATATATATATATATATACATATATATTAAATTGTTGATAGTAAGAATAAAAACATGGCCAAATAAAAATTCATGAAACCTAACAGCACAATTCACATTTGGAATCTCCTCCTTTTTTATGGGACCAATGCTCAATGCATTTCCTATGAGCATACTGTGGAGCCAAAAAAACACATGTTTTGTATGAACATGTTTGTGATAAAATATGACAAAATACTCGACACCCATAAACCTGTCATTCATCAAATATGACAAAATATAAACCACTTTTATCTATCCCCTAAACCCTGTACCTTCAAGGTGCCAGAACAGGCACAGGGAATCTCCATATTTCCTTTATTAATGAAAGGCAGAGATATTTAAAAAATGAGATGAAATTTGGTGAATAAAAATATTTATAAAAAAAAATTTGCAAATACATAAATTCATTCTTTTGGTAAATCATCTAATTTTTTATTGATATGCAGCTTATATGACAATACATTGATCAATTTTTTTTAACCCATAATGTTTTCAATCTTCCTTCTAGGTCACACTTAACTTCCTCTTCATAAAGAGCTAGGGAGGATTGAAGGGCATTAGTAACCAAATAATGAATGCTAGATAATTTATGAACATATGAGATTATATACATTTTACATCGCCTTATAGGAAATTCTATCCATAAGATGCGAATAATAGCAAGATGCAAAGAATGAGCAATGCAAGAAATTATATAGGGGTAATATGAGGGTCTTTGCAATGTACACGAGATACATTGTTGTTGTGAGGGAATCCTCCATCAACTAGGCCTATATATACCATGACATACATGTGAAGACCCCTATGCCTTGAGAATTAGTGTAAGGTAAAACTACAAGGTGTTCCATGTGGATTAGTGTAATGTTAGGCAAGTAGAAGAGAAATGAGAAAGAAAGATTGGTAGACAAAAATTGCATGTTAAACACACAATTTTGACATGGGGGAACAAGTGAATTTAATCACTTCATAAGAATGATAGAAACTAAACTATGAAATGTAAATAATGAAATAAAAAGAAATAATCGTAACTATCATATAAATGATGCAATGGCTAAATTAGGAGATTAGAGATGAGCAATTTCTAATTACTATATTAATGGAACAATAACTAGAACATGTAAGTAAATCATGAGTGAGTCTAACAATAATAATATCTCAACTATAAAATCATCGATAAGATTAAGAGTGATAAGGAGATACTTGCACTTACTTATACGTGAGGTAGGATGGTGTAGGAACATGTTTAGCTAGATACCTACATCATAGAGGTTGGCATCTTACCACAAGTGAGGTAGGATTAGAAACATGATCTCTTATGGAAAGGACGGAGGATAGATGAAAAGGTAAATATGGGAGGTTGTGGTGTTATGGTAGTTCTAACAAAGGCAAGAGAAAGAAGTTGATGACACTGGTATGACATTGGAAAAAGGCGTGAGTTGACATAAACCGACTAAGAGTGAACATGAGCGAGAGAGGAAACACACTCTAATATAGGTTTATCACAATAATAAATGTAACATATGGAAACTTGGAGTTAAGGTGAGCGTAACAAATGACATTCATTGTTCTAGGATTTCTGTAGTCATTAAGGCACCATACACTAGTCAAGAACATAGCATGAGTCCCCTGTGACATACGATAATCTAGAGAGTGTGAGCATAACAGGCATCATAAACTAGTAATATAGAGTCATCAAAAGCAAAAAAACAACACATGATAGCCTAGATTTAGTGCAAGAATGAGAGGTGGCATACATCAATGGGGTATTTTATGCAAGCGTAGGAGGCGACATGCATCAACCTAAGTTCAATGCAAGCGTAGAGGTGAAAAATACCAATGGTACCAGTGGAGGAGAGAGGATCAAAGGAAGATATGATGTCACCATTGGGAGGGGCTCCATAGTTGCAAGCTATGGAATGTTACCATTAAGGGGCACATCTTGCAAAACTGACCAAAGAAGTGATAGTTGATCCTAACTAGGTAGAGGTTATCTCAAGTAGGGTCTTTCTTGAGATAATGAACTATAAGGGACCCATCGATATTATGACCAAATAAAAATGTAGAAAAAGGGATGTAAGGAAGAAAAGATAAGGAGGAGAGGCAATAATTTCCCCAAGAATTTGAAGGACTAGGAAAAGAGGAAGAGTATGTATGAGAGGATGGAACACTAGGAGAGGAAGAAGACAAGGGGAGAACTAGGTAATATTGGTTGCTAATAGGTAAGAATTGGCTAGAGTTGATAATGGGAAGTCTAAGCTACCCCAAATAAACTCCAAATAGGAACAAGGCTTCATTCAACTTGATAAAAGTGTGTTAAGACATGGGACCTTTTTAATGTTAGCAAATGTTGATTTTGACAACTAATAGAAAGATAAGGAAAAGAGAAGGCATAGAAGAACAAGGGGCTACCTCATTGTTGTAGCCAACGAGAGGACAAGGGAAAGAAATTATGGAAGTAGGTATAATAGATCATATATGTATTTTGTTAATTATTGTGTGGTAGAAAAAAAAATATTGAGTTAAAAATCATTGGGGAGGTTTGGGATTTTGTAATGTCCCTTTCCAAATAGGAGCTCCAGAAGAGGAGGATTAATGGTCTAAACTACCCCATTAGACTATATCCAGGGCCAAATAGGGGTAAACAGGGTTACTAGAGGTCACTCCAGTCACAGGTGTTATATTCGGAAAGTGACAATGAGCTAAAAAGGGTTAAAAGCACTTTTAAGTCATTATGAGCTAAAAATAGAAGTCAATAGTGAATTAGGGTTTTAGCAATGATTTAGGGTTTTGGAAGTCAACAATGAATTAGAGTTTCAGCATGATTTAGGGTTTTGGAACTCAACAATGAATTAGGGTTTCAGCATGATTTAGGTTTTTGGAAAGCTATAAAGGAAGGGTCAGCGACCTAATTCATCATTATGCAGATTATGACTTGTCATTGAGGAGAAGAGGCGCATCTCAAGAGAGATAGTTTAGTGTATTCCAAGAGGAAGACACCAGTTGGCTGGTTTCAGTGTTGAAAGACACACCCTAGTCACTGGGAAGATCATCCAGGTCTTCCATCATTCTTCATTGATTCCGCAGTGCTCCCATATTCTGGGTATTATCTTTTAGTTGCTTATTTGTATTTTGGCTAAGATCCTTTTATCTTTTGATCTAGCCAGGTGTTGTTATTTTATTCAGCTGCAGTTGCTTACTTATATGCTAGCTAAGATCCTTTGTATGTTGATCTAGTCGAGTATTGTCAGTTATTCAGCCGCATTCGGCCATTTTGTAATCCACAGAGATATCATAATACAAACTTTGCAGTCCTTTGTCGCGTTTATTGTTTGTATGATCATTTATATGTTGTAAACCTTTGATCCTACACACACATTAGCAGCATTTCCTAGACTAGCCAAGTTAGGAACATTACAGTGGTATCAAAGATTTAGTCTTGCCAGCCTGTGACTAAAGACAATGAGTGCAGTAGAAGACCCAGAGGGTCGTGAACACATAGGTGATGAATATGTCACTTACAACAGGCATCAGGAAAGAAGGCATAGGCCTGATTTTCCCCCTTTTCCTCCTAGCTCAGAGGAAGAGGAAGAGGCACATAGAGAAGCAGAGAGAAGGATAGAGTGTGAGGCTGAGCGCGAGGCAGAGAGGATGCTAGAAGACAGATATGAGCGACTAGAGGGTAGTGGAAAGGCCCCCATAGTTCCAGAGGTAGATTTCATGCAGGTTATCAATGATATGTTAGCTAGTCAACGGACCATGTCTCAGTCCTTGGCACAGGTGATTGATAGATTGGCTAGAGTGGGCACCCCAGATACACAAGTCTCGCATGTAGCATAGGGAAACTCAGGAGCAGGCAGTAGACCCCAGTCACCCTCTCGCACATACACCTCTGCGAGTAGGATTTCCAGACCCTTGTTTTCCAATTTCCAGAGGGCACCCCCGGTAGCACCACCACCACCAATACCACAGAGGCCACCCACTCATGCCATCGACATTGCAGAGTATAGGAGGGAGTACGCATCATTGGGTCGTGACTTTCATCAGGACATGACCTTAGTCAAGTATTGTGGACTCAGACTCAAGAACCACCCCAAAGAGTCATAGAGGGGAGGACCACAACAGCAGTAGGGGCATAACCTCGATTTCATTCGAAAAGTTGGGAAACTCACCATCCCTTCTTTCAACAGATCGTCCAAATACACCGCCAGAGATTGGGTACAGAAGCTAGACACGTATTACAAGCTCAACTAGATGACTGAGACAGAGGCCATCAGTTTTGCGACCTTACACTTGGAGGGTGAGGCACACGAGTGGTGGTACCATGGACTGGTGACATTGGGTCACAGTTGCATCATCTCCTATAGGGAGTTTACAGATAGGCTCATGGACAGGTTTGACAAGAAGGATCTCGAGATACACTTCAGGGATCTAGCCCAGTTGAGACAAACTGGCACAGCAGAGGCATTCATCACAGAGTTTCAGCAGGTATCCATGGCAGTGACAGATATATCAGATCCACGACTGATCATGTTATTCACAAAAGGACTCACAGAGCCTTTGAAAGGATGGGTGAAGGCATACAGGCCTCCCACTTTGCAAGATGCCATCCTTTGCACTCGAGATCTGGCAGACTCAGTGCCAAAGACTAAAACTTTCTCCAAACCATTTGTGCCCCAGAGAGATCCAGACAGGAAGCCATTCTAGAGAGAATGGAAGGGAAAGGAGAAGTTGGATGGTGAGACTAGGCTAGAGCTTATGAGGAAAAAGACTTGCTTCATCTGCAGATATCCTTGAGTCCTAGGCCACAGGTGCATGGGAAAGGGAGAGATTCATTATATTGAGGTAGCAGCAGACAACATGGACAGGGAGGAGGAGGAGCAGGATAGTGGATCCACTAGTTCAGAGGAGGAGCCAACACCAGCAGAGGAGCAACCTCCTCATAGGCCACCGACACTGGTAGGATCCCATCCTCCAAAAGTCCCACAACCGCCAGAACAGGCTAACAGGAGGAAACTAGCAAAGGGAGGTGTCATAGTGACCCTTTTTGGTGTTCCCAGGTATGATACCCTCTGTATCAAAGGGATTTTACAGGGACAATGAGCAATCTCCCTGATAGATGGTGGGGCCACCCACAACTTCATCGACGCTTCAGTAGTATCGAGACAGGCACTTTAGATAGAGGAGTTTGAGGGGTTTGATGTTGTGGTAGAAAATGGCCACACAGTGGAGTGTCTAGACAGAGTTCCAAACTTAGAGATGAAGTTAGGAAACTACACAGTGAGAGCCACATTTTATGTGGTTGACCTATCACACACAGATGTGGTGTTAGGAATTCAATGGATGATTACCTTGGGAAAAATCACTACCAACTACCAAACCTTGGAAATGGGATTCAAAGATCAAGATGGGAAGAAGGTTGTTCTAAGAGGTATGTTCATAGGAGCACCCAGGACAATTTTAGCCAAGAGGATGGAGAGGATATTTAGACATGGGGAGGTAAAATATGTCGTAGAATGCTTGATCACAACTCAAAAGGATTCAGAAGGTCGACAACAATACCATACAGAGATCAAGAATTTATTGGGACGACATCAACAGGTCTTTGAGGCAATTCCACCAAGGAGACCACCTGACAGGGGGTTTGAGCACACCATTGAGTTGGAGGAGGGGTACAAACCTATGATCACCCCCCCCTATCGTCATCCTAGGAGGTTCAAGGATGAGATAGAGAAGGCAATCAAGGAATTGTTGGTGATGCGACACATCAGACCAAGCAGTAGCCCATTTGCTTCTTCAGTTTTCTTAGTTCTGAAGAAGGATGGCACCATGAGGATGTGCATTTATTACCGAGCCTTGAACAAGAAAACCATCAAGAACCAATACCCTATCCCACGCATTGACCAGTTGATGGATGAACTGCATGGGGCAGTTTTCTTCTCAAAAATTGATCTACGCTCTGGATATCATCAGATCAACATCCGAGAGCAGGACATAGAGAAGACGACATTTCAATGTCATTTTGGACACTTCGAGTTCCTGGTTATGCCATTTGGGATAACCAATGCACCTGCTACATTCCAGTCTTGTATGAACCATATATTCAAGGATCAGTTAAGGAAATCATTCTTGGTTTTCTTCGATGACATCTTGATCTATAGTCGGTCATGGCAAGAGCATATGAGGCACCTGGATGAGGTATTGAGCATCATGGAGGCACAGTCATTATATGCCAAAGAGTCCAAGTGCGATTTCAATATTACCGAGCTGCTTTACTTAGGCCACATCATCAGTGCAAAGGGGGTAAAGGTGCACCAAGAGAAGATCAGGGCCATTCTGGATTTGCTGATGCCCAAGAACGTGACAAAATTGAGGAGCTTCTTCGGGCTGTGTAGTTATTACAGGCGGTTCATCCAGGGTTTTTCTCATCTTGGAGCACCACTGACAGATTTTACCAAGCATGGGGCCTTCATATGGACCAAGAAATCAGAGGAAGCCTTTGATCACATGAAGGAAGTCATGGGCACTTATCCAGTGTTGGCACTACCAGACTTTACCCTGCCATTTGTACTAGAGTGTGACGCATCCGACGAAGGGATCAGTGCAGTTTTGATGCAGGGAGGACACCCCATTGTATTTGAGAGCCGGAAGCTTAGTCTACCTGAGAGGTTGTACTCCATTTATGACAAGGAAATGTTGGCAATCATGCATGCCTTGACCAAGTTCAGACAATATTTGGTGGGCAGCAAATTCGTGGTCAAGACCGATCACAATAGTTTGAAGTATTTCCTTGAGCAGAAGGAC
Organism: Picea mariana; assembly: GCA_032191745.1. Lineage (NCBI taxonomy): Eukaryota > Viridiplantae > Streptophyta > Pinopsida > Pinales > Pinaceae > Picea > Picea mariana. The sequence goes on from JASDQU010735294.1 coordinate 110,919, forward strand.
CTCAGTGAGCACCAACAGAAATGGGTGATGAAGGTACAGGCATTCGACTTTGACATAGAGTATGTCAAGGGGAAGAAGAACATTATGGCCGATGCACTATCGAGGAGACTTGCGACATGTTCTTTGATGGAGATTTCAGTAGATTGGAAATCCCACTTGTTAGTGGAATATTCCAAGAACAAGTTCACTTGTGAGGTGATGGATGGGAAAATACAGGATGACCAGTATAGGGTCATTGACGATGTCATATTTTACAAGGATAGAGTCTACTTGGTGCCAGATTCAGGGCTTAAGAAGAAAATCCTCACCGCAGTTCATGATTCACCTCTAGCAGGCCATCAGGGGTTTTTCAAAACCTACAGACAGATCAGAGAGAGGTTCTCATGGAAGGGACTCAAACAAGACGTTATGAGACATGTCAGTGAGTGTGTGACTTTCCAACAGAACAAGTCAGAGCATGCTCTCCCAGCAGGGCTACTTCAGCCACTCCCCATTCTAGAGTAGAAATGAGAGAGTATATCTATGGACTTCATCACCGGTCTACCCAAGGTCCAGGGTAAGGACTGTATCTATGTAGTGGTCGACAGATTGACCAATTTTTCTCACTTCTATGCCATACTGACAGAGTACAACGTAGTTCAGGTAGCCGATCTTTTCTTCAAGGAGGTCTTAAGACTTCATGGGTTGCCGAAGAACATCATCAGTGACAGGGACAGTTGGTTCATAGGGACATTTTGGAGAGAGTTGTTTCGGTTGGTGGGGATATAGTTGATACCTAGCACCAGCTATCACCCTCAGACACATGGGCAGACCGAGACTGTCAACAAGTGGGTTGAAGGGTATTTGAGGAACTATGTAGGAGGACAACAGAGAACGTGGGTAAAGTGGTTACATTTAGGAGAACATTTCTACACCACCACCTTCCACATGTCCATTGGTATGACACCCTTCCAAGCATTGTACAGATATGATGCTCCCACTTTGGTAGACTTGGTCTTCGGGGAAAGCAGAGCTCCCAAGGCCAAGGATTGGATCATAGAGAGTCAGGAGATTCTCAAGTTGTTGAAAGAGAACCTGCAGACGACGCAAAACCGACAGAAGATAAGTGCGGATAGGCACAGGATAGAGCGCAGCTTTGAGGTTGGAGATTTGGTTTTCTTGAGACTCCAACCCTACAGATAGTCATCTCTGAAGAAGAGTGGGGTCGAGAAGCTCAAGCCCAGATTTTATGGTCCTTACAGGATCATGCGCCGAGTACGCAAGGTTGCTTACGAGCTAGAGCTTCCAGAGGGGAGAAAGATTCATAATGTGTTCCATGTGTCTTGCCTCAAAAAGGCAGTGGGAAAATTCATTAACACATCAGAGGATCTTCCCCCGTTGGATGAGGAGGGACAGTTGGAGTTAGTTCCGAAGGAGGTTTTGGAGTTCCAGGAGCGGAAACTAAGAAGCAGGGTCATCAAAGAGTGTTTGATCAGATGGAGAGGGCTTCTAGTAGAGGATTCTACTTGGGAGAGGGAGCATGTGTTGCAACACCCTGGACTGGTATTGCTTGAGTACAACCAATTTCAATAAGGGAGGACTGTAATGTCCCTTTCCAAATAGGAGCTCCAGAAGAGGAGGCTTAATGGTCTAAACCGCCCCATTAGACTATAGCCAGGGCCAAAGAGGGGTAAACAGGGTTACTAGAGGTCACTCCAGTCACAGGTGTTATATTCGGAAAGTGACATTGAGCTAAAAAGGGTTAAAAGCACTTTTAAGTCATTATGAGCTAAAAATAGAAGTCAACAGTGAATTAGGGTTTCAACAGTGATTTAGGGTTTTGGAAGGCAATAGAGAATTAGGGTTTCAGCATGATTTAGGGTTTTGGAACTCAATAGTGAATTAGGGTTTCATCGTGATTTAGGGTTTTGGAAAGCTATAAAGGAAGGGTCAGCGACCTAATTCATCATTATGCAGATTATGACTTGTCATTGAGGAGAAGAGGTGCATCTCAGGAGAGATAGTTCAGTGTATTCTAGGAGGAAGACACCAGTTGGCTAATTTCGGTGTTGAAAGACACACCCTAGTCATCGAGAATATCATCCAGTTCTTCCATCATTCTTCATTGATTCCGCAGTGCTCCCATATTTCGGGTATTATCTTTTAGTTGCTTATTTGTATTCCGGCTAAGATCCTTTTGTCTTTTGATCTAGCTAGGTGTTGTTATTTTATTCAGCCGCATTTGCTTATTTATATGCTAGCTAAGATCCTTTGTATGTTGATCTAGTCAAGTATTGTTGGTTATTCAGCTGCATTCAGCCATTTTGTAATCCATAGAGATATCATAATACAAACTTTGCAGTCCTTTGTCACATTTATTATTTCTATGATCATTTATATGTTGTAAACCTTTGATCCTACACACACATTAGCGGCGTTTCCTAGACTAGCCAAGTCAGGAACATTACAGATTTAGAATGAGAATAGCAGAGTGAGAGTGAACCCAGGTGGAAGGATGAGAATGTTTTATTTAGAGATCTTGGAAGAGGGATAGTGCAACCATATGAGATGAGATGGATTGATGTGATGTAAAAGTAAGAGAGAAAGGTATTTATGTATTATGTTTTGTTGGGTCTTAACATTATAAGTAAGAGGTATTGCAAGAGGTGAGTTCATAGTTTTTGTCATCTTTATAGAGTTTATAAGTATAGCAATGAGCATATTATAAAGAATTTCATTGTTTTTTATTAGGTAGAAGGATGAGAAGGTATCATTTGGAATGTGTGGAAGAGAGAAAGTGAAACCATATGAAATAGTTGGATGTGAGTTACAACTAAGAGAGAAAGATATTTACGTAGGATGTTTTGGTCACACCATTACATGGAAAGGGTATTGCAATAAAGATGAGTTCATAGGTTTTGTTATCTTTAAAGAGTTCATAGGTATTTCAATGGACATCTTATAAATCATTTCATTGGTGTTTATATGATATGTTCAAGAGTAAATTAGAGTAATCAAGGGGAGATACATAGCATTCAACAATATATTGAAAAATCCCTATGACAAGGGTGACTCCACAATGTTTATTAATGAGAAGATGAGTTCCATCCTATTGTAAAAAGCCCCAATGATAAGGAGAGGGGTGAGGAGTGATGGAAAATGTGATTATTTTGGTTACAATTGTCAAGAATTATAGTGGCAAGTTGGTCTTTGATCTAACAATTATGATTAAAAATGAGACTTAGAGAGGGGAATGAATTTCATTCGTCATTATGAGTAATGAGGGATCTTTTTCAATAGAGGTTGGAATAGGGACTATTTTTCGTTGGGGAGAAGTGTCCAAATATTGGTGTACCCTAGGATCATCAAGGGATTTCTCATCTATGTACAAGGATTTGGATGTGAATTATTATTATAAGAATAAGCATTTTGTAGTAGTGTCCTTTGGAGCCTTATAATACTTGCACTAACATGTGGGATGAGAGGAGGGGTCTAGATTAGCTTCATGCATTGTTTAATAGGAACTAGGATTTGGACTAGGGATAGCAATAAGGTTAGGATTATGGAAATGAATGAAGTGAGGGATCTTTTCTAATTTATTTTCCACAATGAGGATATGGATAAAGACTTTGTATATGGGGGTTCTCTAAAATAGTTATACTTCTTTATAAAAAAAACTACAAGTAAACCAAAATTATATTTAAAATATCTCTTTAAGGTTCTTGATTTATAGTTGAAATTTGAGCTAGGTAAAGAGTGTACATTCGATGTATTGTACAACCACCTACATATTAAATTGGACAAATAAATTAGACAATAAAAACACCACATGGATCTTGGCATATATGCAATATCTACACATTAAATTTGACAAATAACTTGACAATAACAAAATAATTAGAGAATAAAAACACCACATGGAACTTGGCACATATATCAATATCTACATATTCATGAGGACTGTGAACTTTTATTGGTATAAAGCCTAGTTTTAAAAACACGTCAAAACACTTACCTTTTCATTGTTATTTTTCCAGATCCATTAGCCCATACAACTTGATAAGATTTGTCCACAAGATGCATTTCCATCACCAAGACCTGCATGAATCATAAAAGACAAAATTTTTATATGAGTAAATAATTAATAAGCAAATAAGTATGCATTTAGTTATGTAAAATACTCTAGAAAAAAATTAAGTTGTTGCATACCTTAATGAGATTCTCTTTGTTTCGAGAATAGGTTATTATCTATTGAATAGGGACAACCACGTGAAGGTGGAAGCTCGTATGGCCCCTCCCCCCCCTCACATAGCTCCCAATTCCCCATACCCAATAAATGATTTTCTTTATATAGAAAACATATATACATTAATGCATAACTAGGATAGTCATCAAAACATATAAAGATAAATAAAGAGCCAAATACAAGTCATGAATTTATACATCTAATTTTTCTTTGATTTATGTTTTTTTACATTCATAAAACTGACAATTGGGATATCATAATCATCCAAGGACATTGTATTTCGTGTGCCCTGTCCTTCTATTGTTTGTGTGCGCTCATGTACCATACTTCTGGTACATCACTGAGAAGGGTTAGTTGGAATATGTTCAGGGTCATGAACTGGAACAACGAAAATGATCATATCAATATGTTGAAATATAATTGAAATAACTAATTCATTGTTTTGATTAACATTACACTATTGCTCTTTACCTATCTCTGTAGCTGGGACAGTTGGTGCGTTAATTTCCTATCCACTTGGTTGCTCTAGCATTTCATCCTCCTGAGCTACATGCTCTTCAATTTTGAGAAGATAATATATAAGTATAAGTCAGGAAATAAATATCTACAATCACAGTAAATATTTATAATTCTGAAGCATACATACCGAAATGGGTACTCTGCTCTACACTATCACTGGACATGTGGACCCTTGTATGATGCGGTGTTTTTTTAATACAGCTTGATTCACTACTGCGGTAGCACTGTTTCTTGAAAACAAACATAAATACTTAGTTAAGGGTGATATAATAAAATATGAATAGACTTTACAAGCATGCTACTGCGGTTTCCGTATTCATTTGATTTACTTGCGTGGTTGGGGAGATAGGAGTCTGGCCCAAGCTTTTTCTATATTCAATCACACTTTTAAAACCATGCTTGTAACCAAGCTTCAAGTCCTCCTCAGTGGCAACAGTGTCGAACATATTTAACTGTAATGCATAACACCATTAAAAATACCAATAACAAAAACATATATTTGTTCGCTACTATTAAATAAATATTAACCACGGTTAATCATTTAATTCTTACTATTCGGGCTTTTAGTTTTCCGTAGCCACCTTGGCCTAGTTTATGCTGGCCGTGTTTTTCCACTCTCGCCTTTGTTGCTTTGGCATTGTCTGGTAACCTACATATGGAATTTTTGAAAAAAATTAGATATCTGAATTGTTACTTAAAACCGGAAAGAAAAACATAAATTCTCATATTTCACTGATAATATGACATGTGTTGTACCTTGCTTGACCATCTCATGGTTTTCATCCTTGTTTTGTAAACAACTTCTCCTTTGCATCCTTTATTAGAACCTTCCACTCTTTCTCGAGAACCATGGGAGGGCGCTCGTGATTGAGGTCTATTTGCAATTTATCCCTATATTGGGCCTTGGTGTATTTTAAATTCTCGTCGCCTAACTTTGTAACCATTTTCTTGTTGAAAGTGTTGTCGAACAAGTTTACCATGTGATCTATTAATTCGTCTTTCTTTTTTCTATCTTGGCCATTCCACTGTGTACGAATGGTGGGGCCAAAGAGATCCAATGCTTTGTCATGTAAGTTTCTATAGAAAACATTGTTTACTATAGAAACATGCTATCCATTAATTTATAATAATCTCAACAAATGTACATTTCAATTTCATGAAAAAAATAAATCAATTAATGGGACAATTACCTGCAATCTTCTGAATCTTGATCGGAATACATGTGGCATCCACCAGAAAGGTGACATCTAGTGATCCGGTGCTTTTAATTTGTTCTGCTCCATGCAGAATAGTATCCTATGCACCTACACTATGTTCCTCTCCGGAGTCATCATGTGGAGTACCAGTCTCTGGCTCATCATGCTCCGGCATGTCATGCCGGTCAAGATCACCCCGCTCATCAATGGATTCAAGGGGAACCTCAGGAGGCTCAAAAAGCATCACTTGCACTTTGCTATGTTGACGTTTTTTTTGCATAGGACCATCACTGCTACCTATAGAAATTGCAGGATCGACAGGTTCCCCATGCACGAGGTTTTAAAACTCCTACAAATGGAAAAATTTTCTGTATCAGATCATATACAAAATATAAAAATAAAAAACAGATATGAAATTGTCATAGCTAATAAAAATAGTTATTGTATTTTGTAGCTCTACAATTCTTGCCATGTCCTCTTGTGTCAGGGGTCTTTTGCTAATCAAACCTAGATATTCTATGTTAGCCTTATTCAAGATCTTCGTTACAGTTGTCATTGTGTTTGTTGAATAAAATATTTCGTCCTCATCAATATCCTCTGTGGGAGCCTTCCCACATTGACCATGCCACAATACATTGATGAATAAAATTAATGAGATGAACTTTAACAATTGAGAAATTTAGTTTTGTAGTCATAAGTTGTTATTGTATTTAACATTTACCTATTGAGGTAATGCGGGTGCCTTTCCACGGTCACCTTGAACATATGTAAAGGGTGATTTTCGGACACATTCACCCTGCACAGATGTTGACACAATAAATCAATCAACAAAAGTTATGAAATTCACCTCTAACATTAAAAAAATGAAATATTGCAGTAATATCAGAAAAACGATAACAAAATTTCAGAAATTTAGTTGTTGTAGTCATAAGTTGTTACTGTATTTAACATTTACCTGGTGAGGCATTGCGGGTGCCTTTCCATGGTCACCCTGGACAGATGTAAGGGGTGAAACTTGGACACGGTCACCCTGGACAGAAGTTGACACAATAAATCAATCAACAAAAGTTATGAAATTCACATGTAACATTTAAAAAATGAAATATTCAAGTAATATCAGAAAAAAAATAATGAAATTTCATAAAATTAGTTGTTGTAGTCATAAGTTGTTATTGTATTTAACATTTACCTGCTGAGGCACCGTGGGTTCCTTTCCACGGTCACCCTGGAGAGATGTAGCGGATGATTTTCTACCATGGTCACCCTGGACAGATGTTGAGACAATAAATCAATCAATAAAAGTTATGAAATTCACCTGTAACATTAAGAAAATGAAATATTGCAGTAATAACAGAAAAAAAAAAAATAATGAAATTTCATAAATTTAGTTGTTGTAGTCATAATTTGTTACTGTATTTAACATTTACCTGTCAAGGCACAGTGGGTTCCTTTCCACGGTCACCCTGGAGAGATGTAGCGGGTGATTTTCTACCACGGTCACCCTGGACAGATGTTGACACAATAAATCAATCAATAAAAGTTATGAAATTCACCTGTAACATTAAGAAAATGAAATATTGCAGTAATAACAAATAATAATAATGAAATTTCTGAAATTTAGTTGTTGTAGTCATAATTTTTTACTGTATTTAAAATTTACCTACTGAGGCGAAGTGGGTGCCTTTCCACAGTCACCCTGGATAGATGTTGAAACAATAAATTAATAAACAAGAGTTATGAAAGTAATTGTAAAAAATGTATGCAGTAAAAATTTGAAATATTGCAATGATAAATTGTAACAATGATTGATCAAAGGTTGAGTTGAATGGTATGTAAGATATTTACCCCCATAGTCGCACCCCTCCATCTGTTCGATTTAAGTTGTAATCGATCAACAACTCTTCACCTTGAACTATTGTTTTTGTTGCACATACAAATATACAAATTCCTTTGCGTGCCTCAAATATGCAATTTGGTTTCTTAGTTGTTGCCACTGGTCGTGTACTATTTATAAAGCCCGCAATGTTTCCAATATCTTTTGGTCTTCCATCAATATACATAGTTTCCCCTTTATTTTGATTGTTATATAGTAGTTGTATATAATTTGTGGCAACTTCGTATCTCCACATACTTTGTGTATATCGGACCAACATCAACCAGTGATTGTATTTGTATAATGGTTCGACATACTCCATCAATTTAGTTACAGTGCCATAGCTGACCTTTATGCCATCCATGGAAAATAACCCCAATCCATGTAAGGACGAAAGAGAAATGTGATACATCCTTCCGTCGNGTATCTCCACATACTTTGTGTATATCGGACCAACATCAACCAGTGATTGTATTTGTATAATGGTTCGACATACTCCATCAATTTAGTTACAGTGCCATAGCTGACCTTTATGCCATCCATGGAAAATAACCCCAATCCATGTAAGGACGAAAGAGAAATGTGATACATCCTCCCGTCGATGAAGAAATATGTGTCCACTTCAGGTAGCTCCTTAGGTGCCCATCGTTGCACTAGATGTTTATACCTCAAGGGCAACTCAATGTCACCTATGCTCTCAACATCATAATTACACGACTCTCCGTTGACAATAAAAAATTTCATGCGAGTAGGAAATCTTTTCCTTACCTTTTCCAACCTAGTTGATCTAGAATCGGTAGATCTAGTACAACAGGTCTCACTTTAAACCTCTCTTACTATATATTTATCATCACTCGAGGAAGATAGATCCGACAGATACCTATTTGGTGGTACCTACACTCGTTAAAACAAGAAGATAAGTTATCGTGCCAATATACGTTTTTGGTACCAACACAGTTGCATATAATTGCATTTAGTTGCATAAAGTTGAAATTGCCACACCTATCCATCATATCGTTGCATAAAGTTGAAATTGCCACACTTACTTGAATATAGTTGCAATATAGTTTCATAAGTTGCATATAGTTGCAATATAGTTGCATAAGTTGCATATAGTTGCATAAGTTGCAATAAAGTTGCATAAGTTCCATAAAGTTGCTTAAGTTGCATAAGTTGCAATAAAGTTGCATAAGTTCCATAAAGTTGCTTAAATTTCATAAGTTGCATGTTGCATAGTTGCATATAGTTCCAAAAAAAATAGCCTCTGTGTGGGATGTTTGGTGCCATTAATAGTTTTTTCATAATAAGAACGGTTATCAAGGCTTGTACCATGTCTAGGGGAAGAAAACAATAATATTAAGCTCATAATGAAAGTTCTCAAATTCAAGGACCATGAACTAGGACTCAAATAACCATGTAGATATTATTTAAGATATATTTGACCTTCTAGTGGGATATGGGTGCCATTAGGATTTTTTTTGCACCATATATGTAATTCAAGGTTTATATCCTCACCAAGGTAAGAAAATCAGGGCCTTCTTCCCTAAATGAAGCTTTTTTATGCTTAATGGCCATGAAAAATGCCTCTATTTGGGAAAATGTGCACCATTGGTATGTTTTGAATAAAAAGAATGGGTTTCAAGACCTATACCATGGCTACGGGAGGAAATAAAGGGCCTTAGGCCCTAAATAAATCTTCTTGATATTAATGGCCATGAACACGGCCTCAAACCACCATACATATCCTCTCTAATGGATATATGGAATTTGGGTGGGATATGGTCACCATTCACAAGTTTTGGGCATAATGTATAGCAAAGAACATAAGGTGCGTAGGCCCTATTTGAATCTTATCGGGGCTGATATTTGTGATGCAGTCCTTAAACAACCACACAAGATCTATGTAGGATATCTTTGGAACCATTGGTACGTTTTCATAATAAGAATAGGTCTCAAGGTGTGTACCATGGCTAGGAGAGGAAACCGGTACCTTAGGTCCAATAGAAGCTTCTTCACTTCAAGGTCTATGAACTAACCATTGAATGATCATGTAGATAATGTTTAAGGGATATTTGGCCTCGAGGTGGGATTTGGACACCATTATTATTTTTTCACATCACATATGGGAGTTTAGGCTTGTACCATCATCAAGGGAAGGAGAAAAGGGAATTAGGATTTAAATGAAACTTATGTGCTTAATGACCAAGATCAAGGCCTCCAATTAGGAATATGGGAAACATTGGTATGCTTTAAATAATAATAATGGCTATTAGGACACCATATGGGTACCATTCACAGGTTTTATGCATCATAGTTGGCTCTCAAGGCCTCTAAGAAGGAACTTAGAGCCATTAGGAGGATATAGTTGCATTCATAAGTTGCATTAGGAGGATATAGGTCACACATTCATAAGTTGCATATAGTTGCATAAGTCGCATATACTAGTTGCATAGTTGCATAAGTTGCATATAGTTGCATAAGTTGCATTGTTGTAAAAAGTTGCATGTTGCATAAAGTTGCGTAAAGTTACATAAGTTGCATGTTGCATAAAGTTGTGTAAAGTTGCATAAAGTTGTGCAAAGTTGCGTAAGTTGCATTGTTGCATAAATTTGCATGTTGCGTAAAGTTGCGTAAAGTTGCATAAAGTTGTGTAAAGTTGTGTAAAGTTGCATAAAGTTGTGTAAAGTTGCATAAGTTATATTGTTGCATAAAGTTGCATGTTGCACAAAGTTGTGTAAAGTTGCATAAGTTCCATAAAGTTGCTTAAGTTGCATAAGTTGCATAAGTTGCATGTTGCATAGTTGCATAGAGTTGCATAGTTTCATATAGTTGCATATTTGCATATAGTTGCATATGAAATTGTTGCAATATAGTTGCATATAGTTGCATAAGGTGCATATAGTTGCATATAGTTGCATAAGTTGCAATATAGTTGCATAAGATGCAATATAGTTGCAATATGAAAAATGCCTCTATTTGGGAATATGTGCACCATTAGTATGTTTTGAATAAAAAGAATGGGTTTCAAGACCTATACCATGGCCAAGGGAGGAAATAAAGGGCATTAGGCCCTAAATAAATATTCTTGATCTTAATGGCCATGAACAAGGCCTCAAACCACCATACATATCCTCTCTAAGGGATATATGGAATTTGGGTGGGATATGGTCACCATTCACAAGTTTTGGGCATAATGTATAGCAAAGAAAATAAGGTGCTTAGGCCCTATTTGAATCTTATCAAGGTTGATATTTGTGATGCAGTCCTTAAACAACCACACAAGATCTATGTAGGGATCTTTGGAACCATTGGTACGTTTTCATAATAAGAATAGGTCTTAAGGTGTGTACCATGGCTAGGAGAGGAAACAGGTACCTTAGGTCCAAAATGAAGCTTCTTCAGTTCAAGTTCTATGAACTAACCATTGAATTATCATGTAGATAATGTTTAAGGGATATTTGGCCTCGATGTGGAATTTGGACACCATTAGTATTTTTTCACATCACATATGGGAGTTTAGGTTTGTACCATCATCAAGGGAAGGAGAAAAGGGAATTAGGATTTAAATGAACCTTATGTGGTTAATGACCAAGATCAAGGCCTCCAATTAGGAATATGGGAAACATTGGTATGCTTAATGACCATGAACAAGGCCTCAAACGACCACACAGATCCTCTTTAAGGGATCTATGGACTTTAGGTGGGATACAATCACTATTCACAAGTTTTGGACATCACATATGGCACTTTGGATCTTATCCATGGTTAGGGAAAGAACATAAGATACTTAGGCCCAATTTCAATATTCTCGTTGATCTTTGTGATGTAGTCTTTGTACAACCACACAAGACATTTGTATGGGATATTTCACCTCGGTGTGGGATATTTCATGCCAATAGTACATTTTTCACCTCTTTTGTTAGGTTTAACGTGGAAGTGTTTAATTTCCTAACACTCTTGAGATGCCTTTTTCACTTTAGGTAATTGAGTCTTTTATTTGCAGGTATGCCTCCCACAACAAGGCTCCAGGTAAAAACTGCTTTTTTGTCTCAAGAATGGGTTTCCATACGATTCTTAGAAAAAACAACCATACTCTTTGCTTGGATTTCAGTTGTCAGATTTGATTCAAATGGCCTTCAAACGATTAGAGCAAAGCCACTTGTAACCCATGGTTGAATTGCAGTTGTGAAATGCCATGGATGTACCCCATTCCCCGTCCCAACACCAAAAAGTATGAGTTTTAGGGATACTTAAATTTAACAAAAAGTCTTTAAGAATAAGCTCATGGATTATTTATATGATAATCTTGTTACTATTAACTAGGGATAACTTTCACTTAAGATTGTCCCACACAAGTAGCCAATTTTTGGACAGGCCATTAAACATATCATTGGTTGTGTGGATTCTTGAATGAAACAACTTTAGGGCTAAGAATTAGGAGGACTAAACCAAAGGATTACCTGCAATAATAATTAAAGTTGATCACCACAAGAAATGTTCATTAAAAGAGAGCCTAGTTTTGAGAGAGGATTCTTTTTAGGCGAAGAAAGGTTTGATCGCTTCATTGGATTTATATATACTTTGTACCATACAAGTGCCTAGAATCTTGATCTGGGGGGTGGGTGGGTGTGGGTACCAAGTTATTTTGTTAAGAAATGTATTKCCATGCTTTTTTTCCCAATGGAATCCCTTAACTAATGTGATTCTTAAGGAGACTTTTCTAAGCCTCTTTTCCCTCCATGACTCAAATCACCCACTTTGCACACAACACTTGGGTTTGAACCCYGGTTCTAATAATTCCCATTCCCCTAAAATCTCTAGATGTAAAACATAAAAACAAACTAGCTCAATGAAAGCCTATCCTATAAGTTGACTTGGCGTAAATAAATTTTCAAGATGTTCTTGGGCAACCTTAGAAGGGACCTAACAATAAGAGTAGTAAACATGAGTGGTGATAAAAATTTGGTATAGATTTGGAACTCAGTTTCCAGTGACGAAGGTTTAGTGATTCACTTCTTAATATTCCTCTCTATCGTTGCACCACCACTTCCCACAAATCTTTAGGAGAGACCTAGAAACAAAAGGGGATACCCAGAAACTTAAAGAAGTGGTTTGACTATATCCAAGTCTAGTGTTGGACAACAAGCCACATAGGAACTAAGCATTAGCTCTACATGTAACATTGGTTCATGGCCCATTGAATACTAGAACATGAGGCAATGCAAAATATAGTTAGGAATTCCATGGTATGATTCTAGGATTGCTAGGCTTAATCATCAACAAAATGATCATTAATTAACTGGAAAAAGTCCAACTCAGGAAGAGGAATCCTACCATTCCTAGACACCATTTGAAAAAGAAGAAATCATCCAAGAAGCAAGTGTCTAATCAATTCCTTTGAATTTAAAGTGTTTACACATTCATTCATTATTGTCAACTTTACCATTGATTAGAAAATGAAAGTGTTGGCTGGGATGACTAACCTATGCTACAATTTCATGGGCATAGAAGGTTGGGAATGAAATCATGAGGAAATTTGATGGCTTAGTTATGACGGAGAGTAGGGATAAGAAGAAAAACAAAGTTGACTTCTAATCCCCTAAATCAATTGTGTGATAAGAAGTGATGAAGCTAAGTGTCGAGGCATTTAATGGCTAGGGTAAACATTACTCCCATGGGGATTTTTTCTTCTCATGGCACAATCAAGTGGATTGGTCATGTGTGAGTTGTAAACAATTATGGTTAGGGATCTTCAATTTTGAAACCGATTATGAGCCTAGTGCTAAGGGTACGATTGGAGCATAAATAGGTTAGGGTATCTAGGGCTTGGTTCTCATGTCTACTTTGATCAGTGGGGAGACCACAACCAAATAGAGAAAGGATATGAGTGTATGGAAATGCGAAGAAAAAAATGGAGGGCCTGTGAGAGGGGGAATTGCTAATCATTAAACAAAAGTGAAGCAATCAAATTTAGGAAGGCACCCTTATTAGTCCCTGCCCATGGAAACATGGACTATATAAATTGATTCTTCCTTCTGCACGAAAATCAAAGAAAATTTTTAACCAAAGTTTTAAAACAAAACCGATGTGTTATCCTAAGTATTAAGAAGACCCAAATCAAAGTTTTGAAAATTTTTGTTCTGGAGTGATTTTTTTATCCTAAGTTTTCGTCTTATTTAGTGTATGAATTAGTTTTATGATTTTACATTCATCCAATAGGAAAGTAACTCATATTTCTTCAATATTATTTGGTTTTTTCAAGATCATTTGGTCTTTTCCCTTAAGTTTTAACTTAGACATCTTATTTGGCCTCCTATCGAGGCAGTTTTGACGCATGTCATTGTGGGCCACATGTTGCAGGCTACATGTTCTGACACCAGTCATTTGTGGGATACGTGTTTGATGGTTCCATTCATACCCTCCTTCATACGCTCTGAGTTCTGCTTCCCCGTGAAAATGAGAAATGGGATTATAGTTCGACAACGAAAGGAGGTGCCTCTAAGAAATGCTCCGACCTCATGTATTCTTTCCCCTTGCCAATTCAAGCCTCTAGAGGCCCAAACTTCTTCCATATGGTATTCTCATATGTTATGTTTATCAGAGTTGTGCATTCATTGTCTTGTTTATTAGTTGCTTCTTTATAAGAGGACAAGTCCAAGATGCCTTCATTGTTTTGTCCCTTTTCTCCTTCATCCACTCTCTTCGTTTTATCTCATTTTCCTTTGGTATATATGTTAAGCTTATTTCAGTTATTTCAGTTATTTTTAAACCATATATGTGCATTTTAAAAGGACGACTTAGCATTTCATCAAGCATTCTATCAATCATTTCATCAAACAATTAGCATGCACACTCAAGATATAGGAGAAAGAAGTCAAACCATTTCCTCTGGCCATGTGCCCTCCTCCGGTGCAAAACCATGTGCCCTCCTCTGGTGCAAATCCGTGTGCCCTCCTCCTGTGCAAATCTGTGTGACCTCCTCTGCAAATATGTGTGCCCTCCTCTGCAAATCTATCTTCCCTAGCCTCCTCCCACGTGCCCTCCTCTCATGTGCCTCTTCCTCCTTCTCCTCCTTCTCCCGTCCTCCTCTCCCTTCCACTCTGCATGCAAATGACCGTGCTCTAGCCTCCTATCGTGCACCTCTCCCTCCTTCTCCTCCTTCTCTCGTCCTCCTCTCCCTTCTGTGCTCCAAATTCATGCTCATGTGTATAGTGGTGTGCGACTATGTATAGTGGTGAGTGCGAGCAGCTCTGCACACGAGTGTAGTGGCCATGTGCGATTTGAATTTCATTTTTTTTGTATGTTGTTTTATTTTTTTTATTTATATATAATATATATTATATATAATTTATAAATTATATATATATATATATATATATATATATATATTCCCTAACTCATAGCCCCCGAGATATAGTCATGGATACATCCTTGTCACCTGACTAAGAGCGAGGGGCATTAGGAAGGATAATATAGAGATACCCCAATTGGGAATAAATAATATTGTACAATTGTTCCTTTTGGATGGCTTCATCCTCATTTTTAGGCATAGTCATGGATACATCCTTGGTGATGAGGGGAAGAAGGGATTCTAGGAACTACACTATAACCCCCAATCACTATCAACTTGAACATGGTATAGCCTCTGATCCCTATAACTCCTAAAACAATCGCCCCCATTGAACATAGTGTGACCTCAAACACACTAAAAGATGAATACATTATGGTTCTGAACATAGTAACATCATAATAGATTGACCCTTCTAATACACTATGACTCTTAACCCCTATAACCCTTGATCTCTTAATTCACCCTTTTTATTTATTTCAAATTATTATTATGATGCATTTAGAAAAGTATGAGGTTAATTAATATGTCATTTATGGTCAACAATATCTTTGGCATTAAAGTATCATGTCATGGTATAAAATATCGATCACTATAACCCTCCTTGGACATAGTATACCCCCCAATGTCCATGAACCTTGAATTAAATGGTCTCCCCTAACCCAATCACCCCCTCACACATTATGACCCAAAAAATCATGTTAAGCCCTAAGGCACTATGGCCACTAACCATTAAGCCACTAATATGCTATGACCACTAATAATTATGGTCCTATACATTGTGTACCCATTGATCCCTATGAACCTTGACATGCCTAACCCTTGAAATGATCAACATGTTTCATTAAGAAACCATGAAGACATGAACCCCCTAAGAAACTGTAATCCCAAACACACTAGTCCCCTATAAATGCATTAACCTCTAGAAGACATTATTATCTCAAACAAACTAACCCTCTCATACACTGAACCCTTAATACATTATTACTTTGAACACACTAACCCCCTAATAGAATTTGATCATTGATCCATTTGATGCTTGATGAAATCACCTCCTAATAATTATGACTTTGAACACAATTAATCCCTATTATATGATAACTCCCAATCAATATCAACTTGAGCATGGTATACTCTTTTATCCCTATGACTCTTGAAACAATCAACCCTAGTGAACATAGTGTGACCTCAAACACACTAAAAATGAATACATTATGGATCTAAACATAGTAACATCATAATAGATTGACCCTACTAATACACTATGACTCTTAACCCCTATAATGCTTGATCTCTTAATTTACCCTTTTTATTTATTTCAATTTTATTATAATGCATTTAGAAAAGTATGAGGTTAATTAATATGTCATATAT
>JASDQU010735294.1:131006-151713 GCA_032191745.1 Picea mariana
TATGATAGCATAACAATTTAATATCATTAATTCGTTATTTTTAATAAATGAATAATTTAATAAATGTGTAATATATTAAATCTACGTCAACATCTAATAATTACCTTTCACAATCCTCATTTTACCTTTCCCCAATAGGACCTCCCCTTCAAATTTGTTGATGGAGTCGAGATGCCAAATGCGAGGCACATTCATATTTTCTGCTAATTTAGGTAGATATTGACTAATATAAACCATGCATTGATATACCATATATCCCTCAACCATATAACCCTCAGGACATGCTCTTTGTCTAACAAAATCCTTCAGTGACTTCAACTGCCTCTCCAGCATCCACATCGACCTTGTGTGTATTGGTCCACATAATTCAATCTCCTCAACTTGGTGTATGAGGTAGTGTTCTTGTGCATCGAAAAATGTTGGAGTTATATACTGTTGCATTTGACACATTAGTCGGGGAATTTCTCTCTTCCAATACTTTATATCTTCTTTAAGGATTTATTTTGATGATAGCCACCTACAAATGTCGATGCAATAAAATAATATCAAGGCATACATAAATTTGCAGATAAAAGATAATATGTCAATAAGTTCCGCTACAAATCACATAAGAAGTACATTTTCCTTGTAAAACAATACTTACCTCATGTATTTTCCAAGTACATAAATAATTTGTTTTATGTTGTTGTCAAAGTCGTCTAGGAGAGATAAAGGTAGAACATACTGTAACAAAAAACAAATAATTATTATTTGTTTCCAAAAAATGCGTACCAATAAGGAAATATATTATAACCTACTAATTACCTTAATGAATGTATGCCAGTCATGTGTTTTAACCCCACCAAAATCACCTTTTTTAGTTAAGATATTTTGTATGTTCGACGAAAACCCCGTCGGAAACCTAATTTTTCAAATGACCTCTTTTACAATATTGCTCTGTTGCTCCGTCAATAATCAAGACTAGTATTTTGTTCATGACCATCGCCATTAGAATTAATAATAACACTTTGCAAGGCGTGATTAGCTTCCCGGATGTCACAACAAATCTTTCCAATTCTCTCTTTATCAGTCCTTCCATCTAATATTTGCCATAACAATTTTGTTATGTTCTTCCTGATATGCATTGTATCAAACAAATGAACTATTTGTAGGTGCTCGTAGTATGGCAATATACTGAATTGAATCGGGTAACTTTTCATTCCTCGTGGAAGCCCATTCGTGCCTTAACGACATTCATGAAACATCAACAAATTGAAATTAACACTAATTAATGGGACAAAACAAAATTAATACTAATGAAATTAACCAAAGATTTATATAATAGGTCATACATAAATAATTTCCGTACCTTGACGATTTCTAATATATTCCAACTTCCATAGGCGAGGTGTCATTCTTCGTGGTTTTTTTCCGTTTTCTTCTTTACCATTGAAATTTTCTTTGTTTGTAGTTCGATAACTATGGTTCTTAGGTAGAAAGTGCCTATACTCATCAAACACTTCCCTTTCTAAACTCCTTCAACGACGAGATTTTATCCTTGGACCACAAACTAGGCATGCAAATTTACCCTTTGTTTGAAGACCTACAAGATATATGAATAAATGTAGCATCAAATTAGAGCTACAATTTAAAATAATGCATGATTTTTTCAATAAATATATATAATATTAAATCACAAAATAAAGTAACAATATACCACAAAAATGTGTTAACCCGGGAGCATCATGAATTGTCCATGACAGTAGTCCATGGAATTGAAATCGTTTTTTCCCTATTGGTCTAGATATGTCATACATAGTGATGCCAACCCATAACTTCAATAACTCATCGATGAGAGGCTCAATATATACGTTCATATATTTAACCTGGTACCTACCTAATTGGTTCAACATACTGCATGATTAATTATACTTATCTAGATGTCGTGATATATAAAAGAAATAATTACCATGCACGAAACAAAGAAATGAAATATTTTGTCATACTTTAAAGAAAATAAAATATAATTAAATACCTGGAACAATCATTGCCAACATTTCATGCTCTCTCTTGATTGACATCCAAGGAGGAAGGTTATTTTTTATAAAAAAACAGGCCACACTGAGTACTTAGAACGAAGCTCTCCAAATGGATTGACACCATCAGCTACCAACGAAAGTCTAACATTACGGGGTTCTTCTTTAAAAATTGGCCACTTTTCTTCGATGTAGTTCAATGCAGAATCATTTGCAGGCATTCGAAGAACACTGTCTCAACTTATGTTCTTTGTTTGGAAATCCATAAACTGTGCTATACTTTGGCACCTAAACAACCGTTGGAAACGTGGAATTATCAGAATATAACGAAGAACTTTGTGAGGTACCTTATTTGACGCTTTATCAGTTCGATATCTACTTATTTGACATTGTGGGCATTCATTTTCTAATGAATATTTTTCATAATATGTGATATGATCATTAGGACATGCATCAATAGCCTGATAGTCTATTCCAATTTCTTTCATAATCACGAATATTTTTTGATATGTGCGTGGAAAAATATTTGATGTTGGTAATAGAACATCACCTAACAATCTACAAAATTCTAAACAATAAGTCAATGTAAACAATATTAATCATCAATATATCATCCAATATACTAATTTACAAATTAGAAAACAATAGAAATATAGGAAAAAATTGAACCTTTTAAGTATTTGTGAACATGCAGGCATAAATAATTAACAAATTAAATACCTTAGTATCTGTGTGAGACATGTGTTTGATAAACCATTCAAAACCTTCAGGTTCACCAATAACATTATAGCAGATAAAATATTTTTTTGTTGAGTCTTCATAAAGAAGTTGACGTGACTTCTCGAGTAGAGAATCAACATCATGACTATCATCCTGGTTGTCCTCATCCATTGGAGCAAATGTGTCTTGGATCAATATATGTATCTCATCTTCCTGATTTGAATCACTAACGTTATCACCATCCATATCATCATTAATAACTTGATCAACACTTTCAATATTCTGATCTCGAAGTTCATCTCCCTGTAAAGTAGTATTTCTGCTAGTACTTGGCAAATAACTCTCTGGAGGTCACTTTGGGGGCATCGTCTATATATTTAAAAACAACATAGAAAAGTTAGTGTGTATAGAAAATATAAAAATCCCGATAAGAAATATTACTAAAATTCATGACATACTGATTATTACAGAGAATACATTAAATATTGAATCCTCTTACCAAGGGACGATATTCATAACCCTCTTCAGCGTGCCCCTTCTCCCTACAATGTCTTTGGGTTGTTGTTATTAAAAGTCTTCTATTTTGAAAGCCTCTGCAATCATAGCAAGGGAAATAACATTTTCCATCGCCCCTCGCCTCTAATGCCGCTCTTAACCGAGCAAGCTTCTTGTCATTTTCGTTCATTGTGACAAATCCTTGTTCCGACAAGTAATTGTCTTACCTACACCATACCAAACATTAAGTTGTCAACTTTTTATATTTTATCTACTCCTTTCGATTATGAAATGTTTATTTACAGTGACCTACATATTTATAATACATTCAACATCTTTATAATAAGGTGATCATATGTGTAGAGGATCAACATCATGACAACATAGATAACATCTTTATAATAAGGTCATATGTGTACAAATGTTTTCTTTATATAATAATGACATATATACCTAACATAAGTTTAGGGTTAGTGTTTATGTATCTTATTAGTCCCCGCTAAAGCAAGAAATATAGCAATCGATTGCAAGTCAAAATCATTTTGACTTTTGTAAATTTACAAAATCTTTAACAATGTTTTATAATGTTTTTCAATAAATATTTATTAATGAGAATTTCATATATTAATAAAAATATTTTTTATTTTTAAATATTCAAAATTCTATTTTTTTATTGGTCAAAAACTTTGAAGTGACTAATTTCCGCTGGTTGGAGGTGACAATTAACCACAACTAAAAAAATTAAATTATTTGTTTTTTTTTTTAATCCACAAATAACCACGTATTAATTAAAAGTACAAATAATGATTGATGTTACCGACATTCTATGTGTAGTAAATGTAAGAATACACTTTGGATTTTGAGACTTTGTTCCATCTCCTAATGAGTTGATGACTGCACTTTCTCCATCGTCTAGATTTACACACTCGATCACATCAACCACAACATTTAGCCTTAGGTTTCACCGATCAAGGTTGAGTTTCAAGAGCAATTCCATATATTTATCAATGAAAAGAGAGAGAGATTATAGCTACAATTGAAGGGAAAAGGGTATGTGGATTCCATAAACCTAGAATATTATGGAATCCACATACCCTTTTCCATAGAATATACTAACTAGATCCAAAAACCAAAGACATGAAATATGGTACTACACATATTATAATATATTATCAAGGAAAAAACAAGCTAAATGAAATTTAGACATTTGAACAAAAATTTACAAGTTAAATGAGTACATCAATCAAAAATAACATACTAACCTTCCAAGTTCAAAATCCGAGATATGTAGATCGAGAATTGGATTTGTTCAACTGGTGGATGACGGAAAAAATAAACAGCTCAATCAAAAGCCAAGAACAGTGTCACAACTATAGCAATTGTGTCGTGAAGTCTCTTAAATTCACGTATATATAGATCAAATAGTCAACTAGCTGTTAACACCGACCAATGAGATAAGCAAAATGTTCGTCGCTATTGCGACAAAAATCCTGACTAGATTTAAAAAAATAAAAATTCATGGATATTGCGATGAACTTTCGTGGAAATATCAACAAAAATCCCGCCCTGTTTAAAAAAAAGATGAAACTAGTGGAAGCATGGAAAATTTTCATGGAATAATCCGCCCATATGTAGTAGTGTCATTTGTGGCAACTTAACTCCACTGCCACACCCAGTTTGGTGTGCCCTTTCCTTGTGTGTTTCCTTGAGTAGGCCGATGACACTCTCCATGGGTGTGTCAATGGGATTATCCAACCTCTCCAATGTTCCCAAGGCTGGGACACGCCGATATCGAAAGGATGCAAAGGTTCAATGAATGCACGAGTTCATGTGCGCATCGGTCCACAAAGAGTGTGTCGGTTCATTTGGGTGTGTCCGTCCGTGAAGGGGCACATCAACTTGTTTGATCACGTTGGTCCGCGAAGGGGCATGACACCCAAAATGACATCATGGTTCATGAGAGGAGAAGGTTGGATTCCATATAAATAACACAAGGCACACAACTGAGAAGGAATAGAAATATAGAGACAAGGGAACAAGAGAGTGAATCAACCAAGGAAAAGTTCTAAGGCAAGGATAAACATAACACAGAGTTACGAAGAAATGGAAGACAAATAGCTAAGAGTGGGATGCACAAAACAAAGTTACCAACTTAACAAGAACTCTTCAAAGTTCTTATTTTTTTAGAGGTCACATTTAGTGGCTATTTTTATCCCAAATCAAAAAGTGGTGCTACTGGTAGCATCCATCTTTTTTCAGAGTTAAAATTACAAAAAAAATCAATTGTCATATGTAAAGTCCCAAACAATATTCGTTAGATTGACCCCGATACAAAAAGTGGTGCTTGCAGCATCACCCCCTTTTTTTCGGGGTTAAAATTATAACTTGGCTAAAATTGTTGTCTCAACAACTAGTACTACTCCTAATAAAGATCTTAAAATCGACCTTCTAAACTAAAAGTGTTGCTAGTAATAGTGCTCTTTTTTCTTCAAGGTTTGCATTACCACTTATTTGAAACTGTGGTCTTCACCACCGATATCTTTATGAACCGAAACCAAAAAATCAACCTCTAAAACACTATGTGGTGTTATAAGTAGAATATTTGTTTGGGGGTTTAAAATTGCATTAATTTTTAGATCATTATCTAAAAAGTTGACACCTTTACAAATCAAATCATAGAAAAGAAAGAGAAAATAATGAAAAAAAGAAAAAATAGTATATATAAAAAAATGCTTAAACATAAAGAAAACATGGCTTTTTTATTTTATTAAAAAAAATATAATTAAAAAACTATAATGATTTTTTTCAAAATTTAAAATTATAAACAAAAAATTGCATCCTCTCCGGCTACTTAATGCAGAGAATTTACTCTCCACATTTCATTTACAGGGACAAGTACCAGCACCATCTCCTTCACACATGCACAATAATGGCGATGGGATGGGACTACAACAGGTCTCATCAGGCGAGGTGGCTCCTCTGGCTATTTCTTACGACGATGGGTTATCTCTTCCATTATCATCTTCTGGATTATGTTCTTCTAAGCTTTGGCCCTCACTCTCAGTTCCCTCCCCTCTTCATCCTTCTTGCTTCTTTGCATAAATTTTTCCTCCCTCTCCTCATCATCCTCCTGATGTTGAGGCAAAGAGGCAACTCTAAGCACAAGCTAGAATGGTACAATACCTATGGGAGTGGACGACAACATAACCCTGAACTGAAACCCTCCTATGCTCATTCTTCGACCATGGGCCTTCCTCCTCTGACCTCCCCTTGGAATTGCAGGGTCAAATGGTATGACAGTCTGGGAAATTCATTGGGTTTTGCACCTAGAGCCATGGAGGATGGGCCATCGAATCCGCAGCCTCCCACCCACCAGGTTACTCCTCTGACCGCTCCACCTATCCATTCTTCCTCCTCCCCTGAGACTGCATCCCCTTCACTTTCACCTGCACCTATTTGTGCACTTTGCGAAGAACACCTAGGGATTCAAAGTATTATGGCGATTTTACAGGACCTCGGTTTTTAGGCTAGGCGTGACTTGGAATACCTGTTATTTAGATTCGAGTTGTGGACGCGACGCGAGGATCACCTTGAGGTGTTGTTGTCAGCTCTCCTCCACAAGACTCAAGCTCCAGAGACAGTGGCCCCAACTTTGGAGATACCGACAAACGAAGACGGGCAGTCGGCCTAACCGACTCCGGGCTCAACTTGATGGCTGGGTTCTCAAGTTCTTAGTTTAGTTTTTGTCGATGACGTTCTAGTTATACTCTTTTGAATCAACCTTGGGTAGCTTAATTGTCTATAGACATATCACTAGGCATAGAAATTTTGATACAGATTGTGACAGACACTCAGTTTTTAGACATTGTTATTGCTTGACATGTGGCTACATTGGTTTCCCACCTGGGCGATGCAGCCACCACCTCACTTGTTTAGGAAGACAGTTGTATATTTTTTACTATGATAGGTCCTTTTAATATAATCTCTTACTTATAAAAATAAATAAATAAAAGTTGTTAATATATATATATAGATAGATAGATAGATAGATAGATAGATAGATAGTATTTCTTTCTTTTTTATGATTTGATTTGTAAATGTGTCATTTTTTTAGGTAATGATATTAAAAACAATGCAATTTTGAATAAATAAATAAACAAATATACTATTTATAACACCACATTATGATTTAGAGGTTGATTTTGTGGATTCGGTTCACAACGATACCAATGGTGAAGACCAAGGCTTCAAACAACTGGCAATAAAAACCTTGACGAAAAAAGAGCACTATTACTAGCAACACTTTTACTTTAGAAGGTTGATTTTAAGGTTTTTATTCGGAACAATACTAGTTGTTGAGACAACGATTTTAGCCAAGTTATAATTTTAAACCCCCAAGAAAAGGGGATGATGTTGTGAGCACCACTTTTTGTTTCATGGTCGATTTTACGAAAAAAAATTGTGACTTTATATATGACAGTTGAAATTTTTTGTAATTTTAACTCTAAAAAAAAGGGGTGCTACCAGTAGCACCACTTTTTTATTTGGGGGTTGATTTTGGTGTTTTTAACTAAAAAAATGTGGGTTTTGAGAGCTAGAGTTCACCTTTTGAGGTCACATATCTCGTTAAGTTAGTAACTATGTTATAAGGAGAGTTTGGGGAAGTCTTATAGTAGGTCTGGGTGAGGCATGCTATGAGGCAAATCCAAAGTCTATGTTAGCTTAGTAGAGTCTCACAACAAAGAAGAGACAATGAGTATGTGGTGGGTGCACGTTTGGGACGCACCACAAATGTTGCGATATTGAAGTTAGAGGGGTGAATATATGTGTGAATTGGTGAGGTGAGGTGAGTCATGCGACTCTGCCCAAGTTGTAAAACAAGCCAGTAGTGCTCATATTGTAACTGTTTTGCAATAACAAGACTTAACATGGTGTTAGGCACTTCTTGTGTTGCCCACACTATATATGTGTGTCTCTCGTTTGTATTTCAAGTGTTCTCATTGTTTCACATGGTTCATGAATGTACGCTTAAATGACTAAGTTTTAAGCTGCTAACAATTTGTCTAAGTATACAAGTGAGTTGCACATAGTAGGAGTGTGACTCACCCATAGCCTAGAATGGAGTATGGGTATGCTCTAGGTGAAGAGGCATAGTCCAAGAAGAGTATCATTGGTGTTTTCAAGCATCTAAGTGAGAACTGTCGCAGTGTCACATGCCCTCAGGAGGTTTAAGATCACAATATTCGAGCATGCATCATATGGGGTTGTGATAGGATCTAATTTGGGTACAGGAAGGGGATTCCAAGAGGAAGTGTTTTTCATCTTCAACCCTCTTAGTTTCACAAAGATGGAATATTCTTTCATCTCAAGGTGTTTGGGTAATTGTCCAATGCCCAATTTTATTATGTAGCTCGTGAGAGTTTTTTCTTATTTTAGCAATGTTGATTTTCTTCTTTGCACTTGTCAAAACTAAGAGGTAATTTTGATCTTCTAAATTAGGTTTGACCACTTCCTTGTAGTATCTTAATTTCCTTGTGTCCTCTAAATCTTTATCGCACCACATATTCTCCTTAAATTTAGATGTCATAATATTTGTAATATTATTGGTATTTTGCATGACGACTTCTTCTTGTTCATAAAGAAAGTCGAAAAATGCCTATTCGTCAACGCATCTCTATGAAAAAAAATAGATTTGCAGTAAATCCTTTGAACCCCTGAGTGACTTGAAGGTCATCAAAATTGATCTTTATCATTTCTAGAAAGTCTAGCTTGACTTGATTTATGTTAAAATCAAGTTGAAATTTGATAGATGCATAGGTATATCCTTAAGGCTTAAATAAAGATTATTTTTTTTGCCCTAAATCTAACCCCCTTTCTACTTTTTTCTCCCAACGATTTAGTGAGAATTGGCATCTTTATGCCACCCCTCTTGAGTCGTTGGTGGTTTTGGCTAGAGTTTGAAGCAATTTTGGGGAGCATCTTGTCATCCATGTCGTTTATCTTGTTCTTGTACATTAGGTATCTAATCATATAAATGTGATGAATTGGGGAAAGGCTTGCTTCTATGAGGAGGATAGGATAGGGTGTATTTCCCTTAATTTTGAGATTATAAGTAATAAAATTATTTTATATTTGTTCTATTTTTCTCTGGGATTCTCTAGAGATACTGCAAACCCAAACTTCACATCCATATAAGATAACTAGAGTGACAAGAGTATGAAAGATGAGTTTTTTCTATCCCAAAGCCAATGGTTCACTGATTTACAATTGTTTCCAAGCCCATAATATTTTTTCCACCCTCCATTTATCATTTTCTCAACACTATAGTTTCAATTGAGCTTGTGACGAATATCGATTCCAAGTTATTTGTATGAAGGCACTTCCTCCAAGCTATTATTGTCATATACAAAAATATCATAGGTGATCCTTTTGGATTTAATTATCATAACTTTTGTTCTGTCGGTGTTCATAGTCACACCCATACTAGAGCATAAGTCATTAAGGATTATTAGTTGCTTACCTAGGTCATACAAACTCTTCTCCATAAGAACAATATCATTAGTGTAAAGAAGGATGATGATTATACTAGTAAGAGTGAAGCCGACACAACCTCCATCCTCCAAACAATATTCTAACTTGTCAATAGATATGTTAAAAAGAGTAGGAGATAGGGGACAACTTGTCAATATATATATTACAGTTAATTTCTTCTGATACACCCTTAGTATTCTTAAACTTAACAATAACTCTATATTGATTAAATCTTAATATGAATAATAATTTGTTCTAATCATTTAAAATAATATATCATTATAATTATTAAATAACGTATATAAATAAGAGTGGTTTTATAATCTTTTTAGTGTGTGGAATATCGAGAGAGAATCATATATACTATATACTCTTTGGCATTATACTTTTGGTGTACATAATTATGTATATTTTTTAATTTGTTATAATGTATCATATATATTCCTGAGCATTATATTTTTAATTAAGTTATATTTCTAATTAAGTGATAGATGTTATAATTTAAATTGAGCATTTTATCTTTGAAGTATATATTATTTATTTATTTTATTTTATAATGAATTATGTATTAGTTAAATTTTAATATGAAAAGTAATTTATTTTAATTATCTAAAACAATATGTTATTATAATTATTTAATAACATGTATAACATATTTAATGTATAAGTTAATTGGGATTAGTTAGGTGATTAAGAGGGATGATTGTTATTTTCGTCATTTAAGTTCAATTTCCACAAGTGATATGTTAAACTCATAACCATTATATTATTGTAATGATTTTGACTTTTATTGTTGAGATTATTGTAATGGCTTTGAGTCCTATTGTTAACCAACCTTCTTAACCTGTATATTATTGTAATGGCTTTGAGTCTTGTTGTTGACCAACCTTCTTAACTATTCTTAACCAACCTTCTTAACCTATATAATATTATTGTAATGGTTTTGAATCATATTCTTGACCAACCTTCTTAACCACTATATTATTGTAATGGCTTGGAGTCTTATTGTTAATCAACCTTCTTAAACCCTATATCATTGTAATGGCTTTGAATCTTATTTTTGACCAACATTCTTACCCAACCTCAACCTTGTGCCTTTTAAATTAATTAAATAATATTAATTATATAGTTAACTGATTTAATAAATTATATGTAATATTTAAATAATATTAATTTTATATAGTTAATTGTTATGATGAATTATATATGATATTTAATTATTGAATCAATCAAATAATATTAATCATATAAATATTTTTTAGTAATTAAATATTATTAATTAGTGAAATATTATGATGGATTATATAAGATAATTAATTACTATAGTGGATTATATATTGATTAAATTTTAACATGAATAAAATTTATTTTTACTATAGCATGTTATTATAATGATTTATGACATATTTAATAAACAAAATTAATTTTAAAATAAATAAATAAAATTAATTTTAAAATATATTGATTTTGAATTCAATTAAATAATATTAATTATATAGAAGCAATAATTATGTTTTAAATTTTATCAAAAATCATTAATGGTTCAAGTGCTAGTGGCATAAATATGTCAAATCTTGGCTAAATTATTGGGGAATATAAGAAGAAGTCATCATGCAGAATACTGATAATATTACAAATATTATCACTTCTAAATTTAAGGAGAATATGTGGCATGATAAAGAATTAGTGGATAAAAGGGAATTAAGATACTACAAGGAGGTAGTCAACCCTAGTTTAGAAGATCAAAAGAACCTCTCAGTTCTGAGAAGTGCAAAGAATAAAATCAACATTGTTAAAATAAGAACAAACTCTCATGAGCAGTGCAAAGAATAAAATCAACATTGCTAAAATAAGAACAAACTCTCATGAGCGTCATAGTGAAACTGGGCATTGGACAATTCTCAAAACATTGTGGGATGACAAAATCTGTCATCTTTGTGACACTATGAGGGTAGAATATGAAAAACACTTCCTCTTATATTGTCTTGCCTATACCCATATTAGATCATGTAAGGTCTTTGAATAGACAGGTGTAAAGACCCTTGCCCAAGTCCTCAAGGAGATAGAACTTGGGGTTTCTCCAACACCCAAGTTGGGAAAGTCGATGCTTTGGGCATGTGAACACGTCGAGAGGATTGTCCAAATATGAAGTGACCAAGATATTGGGGAGTTCCGGAATGAGGTGCACACCAAGGTTAGTGTGTCAGTCCCAAGGGGAATGATAGTTAACAAGTGCATGGGTTCGTTTGAGTGACCGAGTCTGCAAAGGGGCACAATGATTCATTTGAGCGACCAAGTCCACAAAGGGGCACAAAAATTCATTTGGACACATGGGTTTGTGAAAGGGTACGAAATCCCCAAAGGATGCGATGGTTTGCGATGGTGACCTTTGGAGTCCTTATAAGAGAACAAGGGCGCACAACCAAGGGAGGAATATTTGAAGACAAGGAGAGCACGGTGATCTCTTTTATTTTGAAGAAGGCTTAGATGAAAAGGGATGATCTCCCTCAAGGAGCCAAGTTGCTCCACATGGGAGGAAGTGTGCTGCCTTGAGGTGGAATTGGGGGACAAAGTGGAGAGACCTCCTTTTGGGCTGATTTTGGGGAAGTCTGGAAACGCAGGTTTGTTGGAGGCATGTGTGAGACAGAACCAAAATCTGTGAATTCTGCGGAAATGAAGTGACAGCAAGTCTTCAGTTGAGGGCATGTCTGAGGTGCACTGCATGAGGTTGCATAGACAGTTGCAACAAAGACTCTTAGTGTGATAAATCTATTTATGAGTGTCTTGGTGAGGTGAGGCAAGTCGTGTGACTCTACTGAATTTGTAAACTGAGTCGGTAGTGCTCATATTGTAACTATTTTGCAATAAAAAACACTTGTCCAAGTGTTAGGCACAGTTCATGCCACCTGCACTATGTATATGTGTGTATTTCATTTGTTCTTTCATTGTTCTCTTGAATTCCCATGTTCATGGATGTGTGCTTAAATATGACTAAGTGTTAAATTGTTAACAAGTGTCTAAGTATACAAGAGTTGCACTAGAGTAGGAGTGTGACTCGTCGATAGACCAGAACAGAGTATGGGTATGCTCTAGGTGAAGAGGCATAATCCGGATAAAGTACTTGTTTTGTTGCCAAGCAGCCAAGAGAGAAACGTCACGGTGCCACATGCCCTCAAGAGGTGCACAGTCACAAGATTCGGCTAGGCACATTGTGGGTATGTGACAGATGGTATTAGAGTCGATTCGTTGTAGATTTTGATGAAGGGTTGGTGATCTATTCACCACTATATCGGCGATAGATGGTATCAGAGCAGTTTAGTTCTCTTCACCACTCTTGCAGTCAAAACAATTATGGTGGAGCACACTTTTTGAGAAGGCAATTTGTTGTGATGTCAGTTCGATAAGAATGTTCACAGATTGGGTGAACAGTTCGGTGGAGTGAAGTTGTTCATCACATACTTTGCATCAAACTTACGAAAGAGGTTTGGTTGATGATGCGATGGAAGGTTGGTCTAGGCGCACACCTTATATAGACCAAGAGAAAAGTTTGTGGTGAAACGAAGAACTTGGATGGGGTGGGTGATCGCATAACTTGTCACATAGTTTATTGTAGAGACAAACTTGGTTGGTTTGGGTGACGAAATTCATTGTTGGACCTATTGTGCACACCTTGAGAGACCTGGTGAAAAGTTTGTTGGGTGAAATGAGCACTTGGGAAAGGCAGATGAACCCAACAAGGTGAATCACTTAGGTGTGTTGGATGACCTGGAGCAACCTAGAGGAGCTCCACAACATGCAGTTGGTTGGGAACATTTCCATCATGACATCTTCGTGTCATTCATCGCCAAGAATAATAGTTGAGTTGAGTTGGGTTGTTAGACAAGTGGATCGACCACAACCTACGGATGAGGTAGATCTTCTTAGAGTTACAACAGTGAGTTAACAGTGGTATGACTTGACAGTTGGGCATTGGGTGCATGGTTCCTTGAAGCAAAAGCAGTCAAGGTGCGAAGATGGCAAGGAATTAGAGATGAGTTTAATTTTTTGCATGCAAAGCTTTGGACTTAGATAGATTTTTGAAGTGGGTGGATGGACTCAGCCTTGTATCACAACGAAGCTCTTGCATATTTGTGGAGCTACAAATGACGATTGAGGGGAGTTCATGCAGAGAGTCGGTTGCTTGGAAAAGTAGAGGTCTAAGACAACGGACTTAGAACATGGTTGTAGCGAAGGATTTCATTGGAAAGCTATAATTTGTTTTGAGTTATTGCATTTCCTAACTGTTGCAGTGAGTTATTTGAAGGGAAGTCAAATGAATTGGTGGTTCAAGTGCAATCCATTATGTAGTGAAAACTGGTAGACTTGAGGATGACTCAAGTGGTGCAGATTCGAAGAAGTCTTGTAGCATTTTTGGACACCTTGGTTGGGAGAATGTGCGGAGAGGTTGGACGACCTACCTAGACAAGTCTTGTGGTGAACATAGACATATTTGGATGCAGTTATGGAGGTGTCTTGAGGAAGCTATCGAACTCTTTGATGAGACGCATTGGACAAGTTGTTGTGGTGAAGCAGACAATGGAGTATGTACATGTCAAGTTTGAGAGGACGGGTGAGGCACCCTAGTGTTGGTTCCTTAGTTAGATTTTGTAGGTCATGCGATGACTTGACAGTCGTGACGACAATGTCGGAGTTTGGACACTTGTAGAAGGTGCAAGGAAATTTCATTCCAGGAGATGGATGCAATCAACAAAGAAGTCAACCAAGAATTGTTGGTAATCAACCTGAATGGGAAGAACGTAGACCGAGTGACTTGGGTGGTGTTTTCTCATCTTTGGTATTGGAAATTTTATGAGGTAGAACACACCTTGGTGACTTGCGGATGATTATGTGATGACTCAGAGATACGGGAGGGTCATTGGTTGGAGTTGAAATAAGTATTGGTGTGAATGTGCCTAAGGCATGGAAGTTCTTTGAGGTGTCTCATTCTACTTGGAGCACTTTGGACAATTCGTTGGGATGTTTGAGGAGTGAGGTCGTGTTGGCCACACTCATCACATATGTTGAGTTGTAGGGAGGTGACTTGAAGAAAGGAAGCAAGTTGAGGAATTGCCTTAGTTTGGAGGATTGTGTCGATGGGTAGCTTGCATCATGAAGAGATTGCTTGGGCATGGGTGTTTCTCTTGCTTTGGACAACATGGTTGAGGTTGAAACCTAACCATTACAAGGAAAATAGAAGTAGTCATAGTAGCATGGCTAGGTGATGAAGTAGTGCGACAAAGGTAGTTTGGACGTATAGTTCTTGGTGCAAAAGATTGGTTAATTATGCCATGAGGTGGAACGTGGAGTCAAGTTTCTGTAGAGGAATTTTTTTCGGAGTGACTTCATAGTGCAGCAAGGTGGGGGGAAACCTTTCCTTGGTCTGAGGGTTGTGTAAATGGATTGAATTGCAAACGGATGTGACCAGTTTTTGCATGAGGATGTGTAGTCTCAAGAAGTGTGATAGTTGGACTCACCATTTAACTAGTGCATGGCTTGGGTGAGAACAACAACATGACAAGGGGGTCAAGAGTAAAGACATGCTAGTAGGTTTGAAGTGCAACACTTAGACATTATGGATGATCTCCTTGAAAAAGATCGAACGATAGCAGCAATGATGAGGCAAGGATGGACACTTACCTTAGTCTTTGGATTTAGATGGAGTTACTGAGATGAGATAGAAAATACTAAGTTCAAGCATGGGTAGGCACATATCAAGGCTTAGACACAACAGTTGGATTGATCACCTGACTAGTATAGGACTTGAGACACGCGATGTGCGAAGAAATGGCCAAGTTGGTTAAAGCATGGGTGTCGTAACAAGATCACAAGATTTCAACACTTAGAAAAAAAATTAAGGTCAAGTGGGCAACGATCAATTGTAGTAAGAAATGACAACAGTAGCAAAGCTGAACAATAACAAGGCATCAACATCATAGCAATTTAAAAATTAAGAGGAACCTATGTTAGCTTGTTTTGAAACTCAACATTTCAATCCCAAAGTTGAGATCATCTTCAGGAGAGCAAGCTCACAATTTAGACAACAAATCTTTTTGGTTAATTAATAATAATAATTTATATGGTCAAGGTCAACCTTATTATCCGACCTATAACTTTTAAATATTTGGATTATTATTAATTTTAAGGAAATGTAGGACATGTTTCCAAGATTCACCAATCTTTAGTCCTTCATCTTTGTTCATGTTATTCTAGTTCATCTCGATTTCTAAGGCCTCCATTATTATTATTTTTCCATAATGTTCTAGTTTCGCAATGATTTTTGTATCTTCGATACATATGTGATGTTCAATGTCCAGCAGGTGTTCGGCTAGAGTAGATCTTTTTGTTTGATTATGTCTGATGTCAGAGAAATGCTCATTTAGCCTTATTTGAAATGATCTTCATGTTTCACCTATGTATTGCTTTCCACAAGAGCATGGGACGAAATATACACAATTTTGTAGTCTTGGGTTTATGGTATCCTTTGCATGATCTAACATTTTTCACAGGGTGTTAGGAGATGAAAAATATACTTTAATATTTCCTTTCTTCAGAATTTTTGCACGGTTTTTTCTGTGGTACCTTTAATGTATGGAAGGTTTATGTTTTTTCCCTCCTCATTCTCTTTGTTCCTGAGAAGAGGTCCTCTCCCAACTTTTAAGACAACCATGTTGAATTGTTTCGAGTGGTATCCATTGATTTTGAACACTTTTTCCAGATGTTTTAGTTCCTGTTCAATGTGCTCTTCATCTAATATTCTAACTATTCGAGTAACTAGTGTGTTGATGACTCCAATTTTTTGTGTTGGGTGGTGGTGAGAGTTGGCATGCAGGGAATGATCCGTGTGAGTTCTTTTTCGATATACCTGGTATGATAGAAAGTTATTGCTCTTTTTGAATATAAGGACGTCTAAAAAGGGTATGATTTTGTTTTCTTTTAATTTCATATTGAATTTTATGCTTTTCCAGTTGGTTGTTTAGATGATCAAAGAAACCAATTAGGATCTCTCTTCCATGTGGCTAGATAACGTAATACATATCATCCACATATATTTTCCATAGTTTTGGTTTCAGGGGATAGAAATCAATTGCTTGTTTCTCAAAAATGTATAAATTGGCTACCACTGGGGATAGTGGAGATCCCATAGCCACTCCTTCAATTTGTTCATAGAAACAACCCCAATATGTAGATTTTAGGCACATTTTTACCAATTGTTTTGTGTAATCATTTGTAATCTCAATAATTCACCAATGACCTTTCTTCCACATAATTTTTGTAAATAATGAGACAACGTCAAAACTCAATAATAAGTAATAAGTCGTCTTCTTCTTTTCTTACATCATTTACTTGTTAAACCATTTTTGTGGAATCTTTAATGAAATAAAAAGTGTTCCCAACCAACCCTTTAAGATTTCTTGCGAGGAATTTTGCTAGCTTGTACATGGGAGAGCCAATGGTGCTCACTATAGGTCTCAAAGGTACGTTCTCCTTGTGTATCTTCTGTTATCCATAAATCCGAGGGGTTGTGGGATTCTTTGGTAATAGTTTTTCCTTTGTTTCTTCATCAAGAGTGGAATTATTTATTGTCGAGGTTACCTCCTTTACAATTTTCTTGCTTGGATCAGTGTTCAGTTTTCTATACCTATTCATGGACTAGTGATCTATCATTTTACGATCATACTCCTCTTTGTCCATAACTACAGTGGCATTACCTTTATTAGTTCTCAAAACTAGAATATGCTTATTGTACCTCAACTTCTTTAAAGTAGTTGATTCATCTTTAGTTAGACTTAGAAATCGAGAGAGCAGCCATTGCACAAGATTAACACACAATAATAGAATGTATTACTTAATAAACAAATGGAGGTTACATATATAGCATGCAGATCATTGACTCCTAGCAATCTAGATCCTAAGAAAGTGGATCTGATTAGCTAAAAATAGTAAACCTGGAAACTCATAGTTACAACAGTCATAGTTAACCTAGAAACTCACAGTTACAACAGTTGTAAGCATTATCTCTAACACCCTCCCTTAATGCTTACATTACAAATATCACAATCACAAATTACAAAACATAACAAAAGGTTACAGCACAAATTTTGTCATGTCTGTCTCACTGGTCCTCATACGCAGTTACACCCATCTCTGAACTTCATAGACACGCTCTTTCTCTCCATCATCTTCGAGCTACCACTTCATACAACACAAATACAATCGCTTCCGACCATCTTTGAAGTATCTATAGGACTGACGATTCTAAACTACCCCGAAGAATAGTCTCGATACTGAAATATTCTGTATTTATTACAAAATGACCTTTTTACACACACTTACCAACACAATGATAACCCGTAACTGATTAGCTTGGAACACCGAAGTACAACAAGACCTTCCAGCATTTAACATAATTCAAACTAGTTATGCGTTCGTTCTTATAGCTCCAAAGAACATCAAGAACTACATACCTGAGTTATATCACTCTGTTCTTTGAGTGGTTCTTGACAATATAATTTTACAAACAAAATATAACATACACAAATCAGATCACACTATATGTAACACTACAACAAATCTACCAAACCAACTCAAACACTAGCCAAACATAAAGTCCACCCATTGCAGCGGGAATCAGAGTTTTGGCAGAGAGAAAATCGAACCCCGCTGTCAATGCCAAAGTAGACCTGTATCTCTTTTCTTCCACGCAGTTGTCACTGATCAACGAATGCACAGGCGTCTAACCTCTCACAGTTTGATCAACGAATATCTGGGCAGCGATACCCTCGTCAGTTCTCCTACGCAATGGTCCTTTATTCACAAGGAGAGTCTCCCGTAGCAATCTCACAAAACACACAGAAAATTTAGAAATTCAAACCCTCTAACCTAATCTACTCCTACAACGGAATCAACTTATCACTCTTCTCTCATCTTCCAGCCCCTCTCGTGAGAGAGTCAGGGCGGTCCTTGCTCTGATACCAACTTAGAAATCGAGAGAACAACCATTGCACAAGTTTAACACACAATAATAGAATGTATTACTTAATAAACAAATGGAGGTTACATATATAGCATGCAGATCAGTGACTCCTAGCAATCTAGATCCTAAGAAAGTGGATCTGATTAGCTAAAAATAGTAAACCTAAAAACGTTTCTTCCACCGTATTCTCCATTCTCCACGCTGTTGCCGCCTCTACTACCATCCATATGTCAAATCTTATCTTGTTGGCTAATCGTATATGTACACCGTATATTAATGGATTTCCTCGTAAACCTAATTTCAGACCTCATCAACGCCAAACTCGCGTTTTTGAAGATCTCATTGTTTCTATTGATAAGGAGGTGATGCTTAATAATAGCGAAGCAAAGGATACTATTTGCGTCTCTGCATTTCTGGAGAAAAGATAAGTCAGCTAATTTATGAGCCATTTTAATCCTTGTTCTTTCAAGCAAACAGACCTCAGCCAGCACCTCCCTTCCATGGAGGGAAACAATTAGGTTATTCATTCTTACTCAGTCAAGAATTTAAGAGGAACCTGAGTTAGCTTGTTTTGAAACTCAACGTTTTAATTTATGAGAGCAAGATCACAATTTAGACAATAAATCTTTTTGGTTAATTAATAATAATATTTTATATGCTCAAGGTCAACTTAGCCAACCTATAACTTTTAAATATTTGGATTATTATTAATTTTAAGGAAACACTGGAGAGGCTTCCAAGCTTCACTAATCTTTAGTCCTTCATCTCTGTTCATGTTATTCTCGTTCATGTGGATTTGTAACTGGATTGGTAAGCCTTATTTATTTATTTTTCCATAAAGCACTTGATAGAATATACATCATTTTGTAGTTTAGATTTGAACAAAGGAAATATTAAAATATATTTTTTATTTTTTTATTTGAAAATATGATTTTCAAAGAAAAAACACTATTAAACTCAATCAAGTTCAAATTAAGAGAAAGATAAACTATGTATATTTTTATAGACTTAAACTTTCATAATCAAATCAATACACAAAAGAATCTCAAACAAAAGAATTTCATACAATATTTGTGACTTGACTGTAACCTTAAAAATATATTATTATTATATAAAAAGAAAAAAACTTTAAACACTATATAATATATAGATAATAATGATTCCCCATATATATATATATATATATAATAATAGATATATATATAATAATGATTCCCATTTATTTCTTTTATATATATATATATATATATATATATATATATATAATAATGATTCCCATTTATTTCATAGTCAACGAGTCGGTCGCTTTATCCCGTGCCCCTCCACCAGGCCGAAGGGATATTATAGTTGGTGGCTATTGAGGATATTATGGAGGATATTATAGTTGGTGGCTATTGGTGGCTATTGAGGAATAAACTAATTATGGAGGATATTCATCACCTGCCACTGGCTCAACTGCTACTGTTGGGCCATTCACTGGTTCGGATTCAAATGCCTGGTTACAGAGAAATACAAAAAGGGTGGTCCTATCCAACAGGTCTCCTGGTCCTGCCTGCTTCTAAGCACGGCATAGCTCATTTATTTAGGAACGACGCTCAGGTAGACCAGGCAGAGCGAATAGCATTTCGATAGCGGGGGCGGAATGTTGTTAACCGTCCGACACGATGAATTATTCAAAAATTTTAGTTCCATGATCTGCGTTGCATACATGCATATAACTATAATCTCAGTCATTTTAAAATCTCTTATTCTAGATCCTTCTAGATCTTTCACATATAAAGACGGACTTATTCATTTCTATATTCTCTGTTTGTAAACTTTCATATAGAAATACTGACTGAATCAATTATATAATCTCTTAGTTAGTGGGCTTAAAATAAAAATACTCTTAATGAAAGATGATCACAGATCCAGTCCACCCTTACGGTCTGCG
>JASDQU010735294.1:184059-194312 GCA_032191745.1 Picea mariana
GTTTTCGAATAACTATATTTTACTGCATTGGTTTCGAATAACCATACTTTACTGCATTGGTTTAGTGTCTTGTATATTGATTTTGTTATATTTTTTATATTTACTTTTCATAAAGTTGAAAATTATGTGATAAGATAGTTAAGTTCAAATGTGTTTTGTGTGTGAAAAGTGAAAAGTTATGAGAAAAAAATTCGAGTAATAAATATAAATCGAGATACTTTTCTTTTACAATTTTCATTTATTGTTTACAATTTATTTTTAATCACTAAAGATGATAATTATAATTTAAGTTATTTCTTATGATTGAAACCTAAACAAAACTTGACCATTTTATTATAATCAAATACTATTTTTTTATCCACCTAATTACTTTTCACTTTTCATTATCTTAATTTTTCCAATTTTTATAATGGAATACTAACTTTCTATCCACCTAAGTACTTTTCACTTTTCATTATCTTAGTTTTTCCCTTTTGTTATAATCAAATAATAACTTTCTATCCACCTAACTACTTTTCACTTATTATCCACCTAACTACTTTTCAATTATCATTATCTTAATTGTTCTCACTCTTCCACTCGTGCACTCATGAATAACATAATAGTAATTTGATTATTCATTGATATTAGATACAAGTTGATGGATAATAAATTACATGAGGTATTGAAATAATCACATCCAATTGGTTGTACTCCATGTCCGTAGGCGAGGTACTAAAACCAATGATAAGGTATTTGTAAACAGCGTCCATAGTATAAAATAGTTATGTATCTGCAAGTATTTTTCTGATCAATGTATTTGTAGAAAGCGCCCATACTATAAAGTAATGATATATATTTATAAAGTAATGATATATATGCAAGTATTTTTATAAGAAAAAACCGTACCCTATTTTTTTTTGTTTGTAAGAAATAGTAGTTCCTGCTAAGTTAAATTGGGAATAAATGCATTGGGATGGAGAAAAAGTAGTGGAGGCAGATGAAAACTGCAATGGAGATGTGGTAAATAGCATGAAGCATAGGTAGTATCCATGCAGTAAATGACCCGTGGCCTCTAGAGTCCCATTTATTTTTTGAAACTATATAATCTATTTTGTTATGTTCAAAATTTTTGTCTATTTTGTCTCTATATGTGCCAGAACAAAAAAAATTATATTCAAATTAAATAAACACAATTTCTTGACATTCAGCATAGCGAAAGATAAAAATTTATGAGGACATAAATATAAAAGGAGATAAAAAACAGTTTTATTTGAAATATATCAAAAAACAATATTGTTTGTTACATATTCCTGGAAATTTAAATGTGTTTGTCATATAGATTGGGATTGACTCTCTCGCGGACCATAAGATAAATATGTACAAGAAATAGGACTTTGGAAATAAGAAGTGGGGGACGGTAGAGTGTAATACCTGAAAAGAATAAATTGAAAATTATCAGTCTTTGGCTAGACATTTCTATTTAAAAAGGTGGAATAAATGGATTGACAAATAAAACATGATGTGATCAGTATCGAATTACAGTGATGGTACATATCTCCCTTTTGCTATTTGCTTGTTGATGCCATTTTATTGTTGTCGTCGGCGACTACTCGAATCATGGCAACTGCATGTTGCCTTTCGTCGGTGACCTACTTCAATTCCCTTTTGGATCATTCTTCAATGTAGCTTCTCAAGGGGGGGACGTTGATCTCATTCCAGATTTTTATGTTGAAAAGTTCATTTTCTAATTCCCTTAGGTCGATAGAAAGATTCAACAAAGCCTGATCAATTTCTTCATTCTGTACCGAATAGTCGACTCGCCAGTTGTTGACGTCATCTTCACCATATTCAAGGATGCTATAAAAATTTTCCAAAGACAATGCCTTAAAAATATCAACCTATTTATCGAAGGCTTACTTAGTTAAGGGAAAGGAGTTGACAGTTAAGTTGGGGTATTGGAAGTCGTTGGTCCTTTCAGCTAAGTCTATTTTGGTCAGCTTTGTGAATAATTTTTCTTTTTTTGATATGGCTTGTTCACATGACTGGACAATGAGATGCAGGTTCTTCACTTTTTCTTTCGAGCATGCGTTTAATTGAGTGATATAGTTTTTGGATGGGAGATCTTGTTGTCTTATTATCATTTATGTCATGTTGTTGACAATGCTGCCAAAAGGAAGGACTGTGTCTAGATAGAAACATTCTTCATTTTTTAAATCCTCCTACAAATGTTCGAGCAAATTATGTGCTCTCGTTCCAAGGGAAGCCATGGTTTGTGATGTTTCCCACACCTCAACAATCAGTTCCATTATTTTCTTGATATTATTCTCCACATATCCTCTACATGATGTGAGGAAGCTAATGGATCCTTTTAACTTGGCTTCAGGGGTGGCAGGCATGGGTATTGCTAAAGGACTAGCAAGCAATGGCATAGGAATCAAAGCTTCCTCCAATTCCTTGACCCAGTCCTTCAGTCTGGAATTCTCGGCCTCAATGTCTCCAATGGAATCATCAAGAGCATATTTGGTTTCTATGTGAAGTTGACATATTTGGGATGATTGTATGTTCGCAAGGTTAACCTATGAACAATATTTTCCTTTCTTATTTTTTACATCTATCTTTTCAATAATGAATTTTTTAGACTCATTGTAAAAAACAACGCTCTGGAACACGAAGGATTCATCTTCGTCAAATATTTCAATATCAAATATGTCTATTGGAAGACTATGATGGATCGAGTCTCTAGGATGATCGAGATTGCGGAATAAGCTATCCAGATCAGGCTCAAGTTCCATGTTCTCACTCTTAGTTTCGGGCTCTTCCGCTTGTCCTACAATTTTTTTTTCTCTTCTTGTCCAGGGGAAGCTTGTGAGAACTATCAATTTTAGGGTGAGGAGGGTTGTTATCTCCTCCTCCGTTTGAAGAATTCTGAGTTTCTTTCTTTCTATGGTGGGCCATTGGAGCGATGCTCCGGGATGTCATACTTTTGGGAGTGTTATCTACCGATTGAACACTCTTCTCATTGGGGCCTTTTCTCTATTGCTTGTGCAATTTAGTGGTTCTTTGCAGTGTGTCTAGGTCGCCGAAATCAGAAGTAGGAGCATTGTCACCAGTGTCTCTGTTTTTGCTCACGTGTTTCTTGAAAAAAGAATTTTCAAGGCCAAGTGTTAGTAAATGTTCTAAAAAAAAATTATTAGGGTCGAACCCTCTTAGGATTTCAGCATATCTTAGGTTCAAGTTGCTGAAATGGGATGTGAATTCATCAATTTTGTTGACGTTCCTCAACACAAAGTCCCCGACTTTCGAAGGCAGATGAATGAACTGTTTTTTTCTCTTCTCATGGAATAGATGCAACCAATAGTTGTATTGCCTTTCTATTTCTGTAACAAACATTCTATCCTTAAAGTGACATGGAAGGAGAGAAGGTTTTTACTTGGAGCCAAAAATCCTTATCACAGTGTAATTATACATTTGTTCAAGTGCCCCTTTCTTGTCCAAAAACCTGATTGCCTCATCAGATTTGCGGGGAGCATCTTCTCCTAACAATACAACTTTGAAAACATACACAAAGCAATTAAAAACCTCATAAAAATAGTGAGAGGCCTTGTGCTTCCACAAGGCCTGGTACCAGAACGTTACTGGGTCAAATTCCCAGTTTACCTTCTTGGACAGAGACAATGGTACTAGAATGTTACTAGGTCAAATTCCCAGTTTACCTTCTTGGACAGAGACAGTTTTGGAAATTGGCAGCAATGCGCTATCAAAAAACCAAGTATGATGACATATAGAATTTCTTCTCCTTTTTGAAGCTTGACAATTGGGAACAAATTTCATGGGAAATTAGCTTCCCCCAATAAAAAAATGGCTTGTTCCTTGACTGTGAAATAAAAAATATAAAGAACCATGCAGGAAATAGTTGTTGTGGATTCTTGTCCCGTTATTCTTGTAAACAACCAGGCGATTTCCCAGAATGGATTGCTAAATGAACTAACCTGCAAGATTGTGATATCTTCAGGAACTACCAATGAGTCTTCCAAGAACCCGGGAAAGAGGTCCAACCTGTTATTATGCTTTCTTAGGAACTGCTTGGAATATTCTCCTTTGAACATCAATGTTATCTTTAAAAATCTTAATATCTGGTGGAAGAACTGAGGTGAAAAATAAACATAAGAGTGGTCCCGCAGTGGAATAGTTCTTTGGCCTGAAATATATTTATCGACGCACCAAGAGACCATCTCCTTACAGTCAAAAACTTTAGGGACACAACCTGCACGAGCAATCCTAGGACTGGGCGAAAGGGGATGAGTAATAAGAATATTCCCTGGACCACTTGAAGTTTCGGTCCTCGCGCCCGAAGATGTTCATTGTATCTCCATAGAACTGTTATTGAGCTAGTGCCATAAGTTTATGAGAATGTCTGTTTGCTCCAGACGATGGTTGAAATGAATAATTGGAGGGGATAATATAACCCTCCGCAAATGTTGGTTCAATGCCTATTAATGGGAAAGCTCCTCGATCCTTTCTCTCATTAATGACAATCTCTATGGGTGTTGCATGATGAGTTGTTAGCAGTAATGCTTACTTATTGCATACTTAGAAGTGTGAAGGTGGTGAGTAGACGAAGAGAAATTAAGGATTAGAGGTTTCATGAACGTGCCAACCCAACAACGTGTGAACAACATTCCATGATTTTTAAATCAACACTCGGAAAGGATAATACAACCCTTCACAAATCTTGGTTTAATGCGTATTAATGGGAGATCTGCTTGAGCCTTTTGCTCATCAATGACAATCTATATAGTTGTTGCATGATGATTTGTTAGCATTAAATCTTACTAATTTCATATTTAGAAACAAGATCTTATATATATATATATTTATTTATAAGCAATTTTTTATTATAGACAAGTGCGAAGGTGGCGAAGATGGGGAAGAGCAAGCAAGGAATGGCTAGGTATGAAAAGCGGTCGGATGAGATTCAAAATAGGGTTATGGGGGATAGTGAGGAGAGGTGAGTGTCCTACGGTCAAATTTTATGTCTCGGAATTTTTTACTGCAAAACGTGTAAAACGAAAGAGAGAATGATGGGACAGTTAAGCGATCAGTTTGTATATTTTTGGAATTCTGGGAAAGTGGCTAAGTATGGAATAGGGAAACGATCGACTGGACTCGCTTTTGGAATTAAGGATTGAATATTTCATGAATGGGACAACTTGACGATGCACGAATGAGATTCCATGATGTTTTAAATTAACACTTGGAAGGGATAATATAACCCTCCAGAAATTTTGGTTTAATGCGTATTAATGGGAGATCTTCTCAAATCCTGGTTTTGAATTAAAGCTTGTTAATTGCATACTTAGAAATAAAACCTTATATATACACACACATAATATATATATATATATATATATATATATATATACAATCTTTTTTATTATAAATAAGGCTCTTTTATATATACATAAGTATGAACAATGATCAAACGGGCTTGAAAGTAGGGTTGCAAGAGATACAGAGGAGAGGTGAGTGTCCGATGGTAAAATTATATATCTTTATAATATATATATGTGTGTGTGTGTGTGTGTTTATAAACAATTTTGTATTATAAACAAGTGAGAAGATGATGGGGACGGGGAAGAGCAAGTAAGGAATGGCCAATTATGAAAAGCGATTGGACGGGTTTCAATATAGGGTTACAGGGGATTGTGAGGAGAGGTGAGGGCCTGACGGTCAAATTTCATGTCTCGAAAATTTTGATTGAAAAAGGCATAAAAGGGAAAAGTGCATGATGGGGCAGTCCAGTAGACAGTTTGTATATTTGCGAAATTCTGAGTGTTATTTGTAGGTCGTGGAACAATGGAAGGGAATTTTGTTTCCCGCCTGTCCGGGAACCCACAATCGAAAAAGTGGATAAGTATGGAATAGGGAAATGGTTGGTCAGACTCGTTTTCACTAATATATTGAAATTTGCAATAGATATCCCATTACCCGGCAAGATCTTTTCTGCGTGTATATTGTGAAATTATGGGTGTTGTTTGCAAGTCGCAAACAATGCAAGGGAATCTTGAACCTGCCCGTCCGAGAAATTGCAAGCGAAAAAGTAGGTAAGTATTTGTAATAGATATACCATTACTTGGCATGATGTTTTCTGCATGTTTCTGTACAAGTTGTGTAGGAAAAATTATTATGACGGTCTCCTCAAGGCATGGTGAGTTGTTAGCATTAAACCTCAGTTATTGCATACTTGGAAAGAAGTGCAAAGGGCATGGGCACAACAAACAAAGAATAGGAATTGGATATTTCGTGAACCCGATAACTTGATGATCAGTGAAAGAAATTTTAAGAAATGGTGAAGTATGGAAAGCGAACGGATGGGCTTAAAAATGGGGTGAAAATAGTTCCACAGGAGACGTGAGGACCCAACAGTCAAATTGTATGTCTCAGAACTTTTGAGTGAAAAATGTGTACCACAGAAGAGGGGATGATGGGCAGATCATGTAACATAGAAGAGAATATAATGTGAGATTCTGGTTGTAAATTTGTATATCGCAGAAGTGAGGGTGTTGTTTGCAGGTCACAGAACAATAGAAGTGCAATCTAGAGCCTACCTACCTGGGAATACGTGATCGGAGAAGTGGCTAGGCATGAAATGGGGAAGCGATTGGTCGAATTCATGATAGAAAAGCACGAGTGAAAATGTAAACCTGCTTGTCTGCCAACCTGCACAGCTAGACATTTTAGGAAAAACAACTAAGTAATGAGAAAAATGAAGTACATGGAAAAGAGAAACTGGAATTTGGTTAAGTATAGAAGACGGAAAAGAAGGGATAATATATTCACATCTGTAATAGATATCCCATTTCCTGGAAAGATATTTTCTTCATGTTTCTGTAGAAGTTATATACTTATTTCATATACTTGGAAAGAGTGCGAATGTGGCAGGCACAAA
Source organism: Picea mariana (assembly GCA_032191745.1). Taxonomy (NCBI): domain Eukaryota; kingdom Viridiplantae; phylum Streptophyta; class Pinopsida; order Pinales; family Pinaceae; genus Picea; species Picea mariana. Next base: position 190,991 of record JASDQU010735294.1, read on the forward strand.
AAACAACGACTAGGAATTGGAAATTGTCTGAACCCTCCAACCCGACGTTCCGCGAAAGAGATTGCAGGAAATGTCTGTGTGGAAAGCGGTTAGGTGATATTCAAAATAGGCTAACAAGGGTTCCCAAGGAGACGTGAGGCCCCGATGGTTAAATTGTATGTATGAGAACTTTTGAGTGCAAATGATGTAACAAGGAAGAGGGGTTGATGTAGGAGTGTGGAAGTCAATTTTTATATTGCAGAATCTGGGGGAATTTTTGCAGGTCAAGAAACACTGGAAGTGCAGTCCTCCTATAAGAGAACCCACAAGTGAAAAAGTCGCATAAGTATGGAAATGGAGGTGCGAAAGAGATTCCAAGAAATGGAAAAATATTGAAAGAGGATGCATGAGCTTCAAAATGGGGTGACAATAGTTCCCCAGGAGACATGAGGACCCAAAGGTCAAATTGCAGGTCCCAAAACTTTCAAGTGTAAACTGTGTATCACAAAAGAGGGTATGATTTGGGAGTGTGCCAGTAAATTTGTATATCGCGGAGGTCCAGGTGTTGTTTGCAGGTCATAGAACAATGGAAGTGAAATATAGAGCTCGCCTGCCCATGAATCCATGATTTGAAAAGTGGCTGAGCATGGAATGGGTAGCGGTCAGTCGGAGTCGCGATATAAAAGCACGAGTGCAAATGTGAACACGTGAGTCTACCAATGCGTGCATTGAGACATTTTTGGAAAAATGACTAAGTAACCAGAAAGATAAAGTAGAGGGGAAAAAGAAACGAGAATTGGGTTAAGTATAGAAGAGGGAAAAGAAGGTCCAATATATTCAAATCTACAATAGATATTCCATTTCCTGGAAATATATTTTCTATATGTTTCTGGAGAAGTTGTATACTTATTGCATATACTTAGAAAGAATTCTGAAGGTAGCGGGCACATGAAATAACAACTAGAAATTGGAAATTTCCTAAACCAACCAACTCGACGATCTACGAAAGAGATATCAAGAAATGATCAAGTGTGGAAAGAGGTCGAACGAGATTCAAAATAGGGTGACAAGGGTTCTGGAGGAGACGTAAGTCCCTGACGGTCAAATTGTATGTATCGGAACATTTCAGTGCAAAATGCGTAACACGAAAGAGGGGATGATGTGGGATTCTATAAGTAAATTTGCATATCAAAGAAGCCAGAGTGTTGTTTGCAAGTCACAGAACAATGGAAGTGAAATTTAGAGAAAGAGGAAGCACACGATCGCAATCGCCATATAAAAGCATGAATGAAAATGTGAACGTGTGAATCTTCCAACCCGCGCAACAAGAAATTTTCGGAAAAAACGACTAAGTAACCAGAAAGAGAAACAACAGGGGATAAAAGAGTGGGAAAATAAAAAGGTGGAGGGAAATTTTCGTAAGTGGGAATTGGTTTCAAACAAGCCCCATTGTTGCAAAACTAACTTTTTCTAGTCCAATATTTTATCCACTTATTTGTTTTCTCTTTTGCTTGTACCATTAAAAATGGTGTGAGAAAATGATTTGTTGAAGATTAGATTTTATTGCAACTTGTGGGAGTAATTGTGTTCTTGATACATTCTTCCATGACTTTAACATATTAACTTAAGTATTAAAATTCTTGCATGTTGGGTTGTTATCATTAAAGATTAATAATTGCATGTCTAGAATCAACAATGACGATATTGAATTTTAATATTGTAGTTGATTTCATCGTCCCATTTGACTACAACCACCATATATCAAATTTTTTTTTCGCGAACAAGAAATTTGGTAATTTCATTAATAAAGTAAAAAATGCTCAAAAGAGGCAAGGGGATGGAAAAGTAATAAAATTTTCCCTTTCAGACTAAAGGAACCAAGCAAGAGAAAGGGAAATAAGAAATCATTTTCTTAGCAAGGCTAATATGAAAATGAAATTTCTATGGCAAGGCCCGAACTGCCGCATTGTGATTTGAACTTGTTATGTTCTATCTGCATTACGAGTAGAATTGAACATTGGTTTGAAACTATTTGAAATTCATTTTTGTTTCCATAAAATCCTGATGGATCGACACAATGCATTGCCATATAATTGGTAAATGCTTCGTTTTAGATCAAATTACTTGAGCCAATACAATATTGAAGAACTATGAGATTATTGAACCATGCCAATGAGAATAGGTGTTAAATTCAACAAAGAAGCAACAACCAAGGCTCCAAGGAAATTTTTTTAATAGAAAATCCATTAAATAAAAAATTAATACTCGGAAGTGTATATCTATCCATAGAAATTGGATTGAGTTCTTTGGACCAAAACATTGAACATATTTCCCATAAACATAGGAATAGCACCTGCAACATGAAGGATACATCAATATTCTCTTCAACATGCATACAAAACTGATTACCATTCTTTTTTTTAAGAAATCCTTGCAGTCTTCTCCTCGGGGGGTCAATGTTCGTAGGCCCAATATCAATATCTTGTAGAAGACATGAGGATAAAAAGAAATAGAAGAGTGGTTCCGCTGTGGAATAAATTCTTGGCTTGAAGCAGATGAACAATAATCTTTCTCCTGACACTCGCATCGCACCAACGTTGCACTGCAGCAAGAAAGCAAAGAAAAAAATTTCAAATGCAGGAGGACATAAGAACCCATCTTCACGGTAAAATTGATAGTTCTCACAAGATTCTTGTGAGGAAGAAGAAGAAAAATGTTGCAAGGAAAACAAAAGAGCCCGAAACGGAAAGTTAGGATACACCAAGAAACCACCTCCTCACAGTTGAAGACTTCATGGACATAGGTTTCACGAGTAATTCCAGAGGCCCAAATTAGTCCATTATGGGCAAAAGGAAATGAGTAGTAGGAATATGCATTGGACCAGTGGGAATTCTGGTCCTCATCCACTAAGATGTTAATTGTATATTCAGAGAACATGAGAGTGGTCCCACAATTGAATAATTTGTTGGCTTGAAATATATCTCTGGGAGCATCAATAGACCATTTCCTTATAGTGAAATACTTCCACCCAGAACAGACTAATTTGGACCTCTGGAATTCCTACTTTTGATCTGCAAAGAGACTATTGTGTTAAACGCTGGTTTCTTTTTTGAAACCCCTTCTTTTTGTCTTGTGAGGGCCTCCATCACCGAGCCGGGAAGTTCCCTCTGATTATGGTTGATTTAAATTTGGGTGCAGGAGTGGGAAGAACGTTTTCATTTCCATCATCCATTGTCGTATCATCATCCATCATATCATCTTCTCCCGGCTCAAAATCGATCACATCAACCTATGCACTAGCCATCAATGGAGGAGGGCAGGTTGTCTGAGCATGTAGGGTTGC
>JASDQU010735295.1:40609-67385 GCA_032191745.1 Picea mariana
TATTGTCCAGGGCTGCATAGATCCTCGGCATTCTACTGCCCATATCCTCCACTGTTTCAGCTTGCTGAATAGTATGGACAGTTCTGGCTTTTTTTTTTTCTGTGGGGGCAGTCTCTGTACCTATGATTTCCTTTACAGCCCCAACACTCTATAGGTGGAGGCCTTGGCATCTGCTCACTCCCTTCAACCTTCCTAGGCTCTTTAAAAGATGACTGTCCCCAAGGACTGTTTCTAAAAAAGGAAGGCTTGCTTCCATTCTGCCTTTGTTCCTTTTTAAATTTCCTCCGATCATCCCAGACCTTCCGAAGGATAGGCCTTTCTCCTTGTTGTTCATACAATCATTTCTCTTTTCTGATGGTCTCTTCCATGGTCTTAGGATCGTCATATTGAATCTTGTCACTCATGGAAGGTGGCAGTCCACTCAGATACCTTTGAATTTTAACAGATTCGTCCTTGATGAATGGAACATACTTCAGTAGTTCCAGAAAATTTCGTTCATACTCATCAATGGTCATACTGCCCAACTTGAGTTCAAAGAACTCATTCATCTTTCTGTCATAGTATCTTTTAGTCAGGTATTTCTTCTCGAAATACCTCTTAGATTCCTTCCACGTGACCTCTTTCTCTCTGATGTGCTACACCTGTACAAACTGATCCCACCACATGGATGCTTTTCTTTTCAGTTGGTACATTGCAATTCTTTCTTCTGCATGGGCAGAATAATTCTACAGTTGGAAGTATTTCTTCATGCCAAGCAACCAGGTCTCAGCATCTTCCTCCTTCTTATGTTCTCCATCGAATGTTGGAGGCTTAATCTTGTTCATCTCACCTTTCAATTCCTCCTTTCCAGATTTTTGATGTTTTCTGGTAGGGGATGGGCTTGAACTACTGTGTGTCTTCCTGTCAGAATGTCTTTGGAAGCGACTAAGATGTCGGCTACTGCTCCTCGATCTTCTTCTTCTTTCATGGGTTCTGCGACTCTTCGTCGTACTTGAGTCTCTTCCCTTCTCAAGTTTCTTCTCTATTCTTTTCAGGCTCTTCAAAAATTTTAAGTTTAGCTCACCCTGCCGATCCCCGACTTTCATAAGCTTTCGGCTATCATCTCGGCGAGCCTTGGCCTCTCTTTGCAACCTTTCAATGATTTTCATTATGTGTCCTTCCTTATCCTTTTCTTTTCCATGCTCGTTGGAGTTTGATCCTTCGACTCCCAGGTTAACATCCTTTCCTTCTTGTTTGTCTTCTATTTCCGGGGTAATCTGCACTTTTCCCCACTCCATACTCGGCGTTGGTTAACTGGAGTACTGACCTCCGTCGAACTCTGCACACACACTGTGAAATTAAATTCGAAGTTTTTCAGACCATTAAACTTCCTAAACAATCCACAACATTTATGACTAACACCAACAAGAACAAAAGACATTTCGATTCCAATGGGTTTTCTGAGCTCTCGTTCAGCTCTGCAATTTTCAAGACTTCATTTTTTGGGTTTTCGAGGCTTTCATTTTCGACACTTCGAAATTTCGAAACTTTGGGTTTCGGGGTTTCGGCCCACAAGACTTTCAACTTGTTTTCCTTTTCAACCCCCGACTTCCGAAATTCTGGCTTACTCTGCCCTCCGGGCCCACATGCCTCAGTGGTTACCCACAACTATGGTGGTACGTGGTACGTTAATGAGGGCCGACGTCGCTTTTTAACGACGTCATCGGGTCCCACCTCTCTCGCTTCCAAAGAGAACAGACCCCATCGCGCGGTTAAGTGGAGTACAGGTGGAAGAGAGGAGATATGACACGACAGTCAACAGGACAGGAGGGGCCCCACTTCACATGCCACACTATTCCGGACCCCCCGCCCCCCCTCATTAAAGGCAGAATGGGGTCCAGAATTCACCTGAGCATTGTTGATCAAGGTGAATTAATCTCAACTGTTCGAGAGTTGCACGTCCGATTCCGGACCCCNGCTAAAGGTAGAACAACAAGGGGGCTCCGGAATGAAACCTCAGTCGTAGATCTGAGCGGGTGGACTCTGGCCGTCCAGATCTGCTCGTTACTTATCGTAATGCACATTCGCGCCCCGACTTAAAGCCGACATCTCTTCCTCACATCTAACGGTCGTCACAGACTCTAAGATCCTCCAAAAGAATCTTGTCCGTTCATCGGGACTTAGCCACATGCTAATGTCTCGACAGTATGGTCAGGATTATCACGACGAGAGTCCGATTTCTTTGTCAACGGAACTCCCGAATCCCCGATTTCCCGAAACAGGTAATCTCTCAACACGTGGTCATCTCAATCGGACGACCCACGACTGCTTCGGGGTTTCCACCATGGAAAGTCTTGATCCTTTCGGGTTTTGGGCTTCCAAATGCCGATGCGCTCTAACTCCCGTTAGCCCTTCGGGATAGACTCGTGGTTCACACGACCTCCCCTTATATGACCATAGTCATACCTCCTATCGGGGTTTCAGACTTTCCAATGCTGAAACACATATGTCCTCAGGATTCGCGAAACGCCGAACCCCGATATGACGATGGGCTCCCGGTCTTGCCCACGTGTCCCAAATGATGGACGGCTCAGATCGTTCCTAGGACTTTTACCATGAAAATTCCCGACCTCCTTCGTGACTCCCGATATTGCGATTCCCGATTTCCCGAAATGGGAAATCTCACGACACGTGTCCTCCGTCTTTCGGACGGTCTAGATCTATTTCGGAGCTTTCGCCCCTTATCTCTGAGGTTTAACCTTCGGACATCTCCCGACAGATCCTACGGATGACGGGTTTTCCGGCCGAGATCTGACGGCTCAGACAGTTCCTAACCAATTCAGAATTTTGCATATTGGGATTTCCACATTCCTGTGTATTTCAAAAGGAATTTTAATTTCTACGCACATTTTTCCAGATCCAACGGTCACGAGGGCTCGCCTTCCCTCCTGAACAGATCCTAAGGTTCTAACACCATTGGTGTAGAGACCTGTCTCCCCGTGGCCATAGACCACACCAGCTGCGGTTTCACTCGCCGCTATACTTCCCGAGCTCGTAAGCACGGTCAAGCAACTACTTGACACTCTGGAACAAACCAAGGTCCGAAATTGGTCCTCCAGATCCAGTTTCCCTTCGCATTCTGGGTCCAAAGACCGCTCCACTGGCCCATCTAGGCTCAGTGTCGAAACCTTGGCTCTGATACCAATTTGTAGCACACCCATTTCGAAACTCTGGGCTTACTCGCGCTCTGATACCAATTTGTACACACCATTTGTACAAAGCTCATACATATATCAAATATCCAATGCATTTAAACAAATAAACACATTTAACTCAGAGTAAAACATATCATTACTGCTATAATTAAACAATCCATAGCATTCCACATTAATTCGTTTACACAACGGAAAACATGATAACATTTACAGTGGAAACATGATAAAATGTGATAAAACATAGTTAGACACTTATCTTGTAACAATGGCGGAATCCACCAACCAAATGCAGGCCTTCCACGAACCTCCCAGCCTTAGACCGCACTGCTCATCAACTTAGCAGTGGGTCACCCCCGAGCTGGGACTAAGCTCCACCCTAAGGCAAGGAATCTAGGCTCAGGCTGAGGTTACAGGGAAAACAGTCACACACAACCACAAGGAAGGGATTCTCTCCCAGGAATCTCCCACGCTCACTGCCCAAAGACCCTCATTCCCCACATGCCTGTTCCACCCCAGGAGAATGCACCTTCTCTGTCACCTGGACAGTCCTTCGACTGCCAATCTCCCTTACCTTGGGTTACAGGAACAGACCGGACTGGAAGTCTCCGGGCTCTATGGCAGCTACAGGGTTCCTTCCAGAAGTTCTCTCCTTCCCCTGCGCACTCTCTCACCTGGAGGGAGTCGCTCACAAGCCAACAAGCCTCACGCAGTTCAGTACTGCGTAGTCTCACAATTCCACGAGAAAACAGACACAAGCTTTCCAAAAACTGGATTCAACAATCACAGGATGGCTTCACAGTCACGGCTTCGGAACAGGAAATGCTCGCATAGACTCGCTCAGCTTTCCCGAACAAGCAAAGACTCTTCCCCGAATTCAACACAGGCTTCTCATAGGCTCGGGTTACACGCACAAGATTTCTCAGAATCAGACACAGACATTCGAGTCACAGGGTCTCACGGAGGTTCTCTACAGGAGTCGGGTTAGTCCTACTGCTCCGAGCTCCGTACTCCTTTAGACAATCCAGTGGAATGGGAATCAGAATGCAGAACCTTCTCACGGGTCACCCTGGCCGTTTTATGTGCATGCACCAGGGTTGACACTTGTCACCCATGGAACTGCATGCGTTCCACCAGCACACGTTCCTCCCACCACTTGGGAATTCACGTGTCCTTCCAAAAGGACTTAGGATAAAAACATATGATGCACATAACTTTTGGAATAATACTAAAATATTATTCCCAAGCTTAAGCCCCCCCTAGGCTTAGCCCCTTGGCTCATCACTTAGCCCCTTTCCCACCTTCCAGCCCCTAATTCCTTGCCCACTTTGTGGATGCTCAGTCCCCCTTCACTCATTCATCGTGGTCGGTCTGCACTTGGTGGTGTTTATATTTTATTAAGTGTTCTGCATGATTACATATACAACAACAGGCTCCTGGCCTTCAACACTTAGGCTTTCTGGCCTAACAAACACATAAGCCTCCAGCTTATGAAAACTTGGCTCACCAGCCTATAAAACATAATTACAATTCCTTTCCAAACATGGTTTACAATGGGGCTCGGCCTTGGGGACACTACAGGTTGGATGAGATTCGAGTTGAGTATGTCAAAGATCCTGAATCTAATTCCATAATAAAAAATTTAGACCAAAACCCAAAATTTGAATGGAAAAATGACATTTTATGGTACAATAACATAATCTACCTATTTCCATCCTCAAAATTTAAAATGAAAGTTTTAAGGGAGTCACACAGCTCCCCAGCATCAGGACATGTGGGTTTTTTCAAAACCTACTATAATGCACGACAATCATTCTATTGGAAAGGAATGAATAAGAAGATTCAAAGATTTGTTGCCGAATGTGAAATTTGTCAAAGAAATAAAAATGAAAATCTTATGACTCCAGAATTACTTCATCCCCTACATATTCCTGAACAAAAATGGGAAGAAATTTCAATGGATTTCATTGAAGGGCTACCCATGTCTGAGGGAAAGGATAAAATTTTTGTGGTGGTTAATAGATTAACCAAATATGCACATTTCATGGCAGTAAGAAAAACAGACTCAACAAAACAAATTGCAGATGTTTTTTGCAAAAACATTTTATAAGTTACATGGGTTTCCGAAGGTAATTGTCAACGATAGGGATGCAAAATTTAAAGGAAATTTCTGGAAAGAATTTTGCAAAAATACAGGTATATCTCTTAATATGAGCTCCGCCTATCACCCACAAACAGATGGACAAACAAAAATTGTAAATAAATGCTTAGAAACGTATCTACGGTGCTTTGTGACAGATAAGCAAAATAAATGGTCTCAATGGTTACACTTCGTCGAATGGTGGTATAACTCTACATATCACATTTCTGCTAAAATGACTCCCTTCCAAGCCTTATATGGTTATGAACCACCTAAATGGAAGGAGTTTGCACTAATTAATACTAAGGTCCAAGCAGTAAGAAATAAGCTAGAGGAAGAACAAAACATCATACAAATATTAAAAAAGAACCTAACAACAACTCGAAATCAAATGAAACAATTAGCAGATCAACATAGGTCAGAGAGAGAATTTGAAAAAGGCCACTGGGTGTTTGTACGATTTCAACCCTACAAACAAGTATCCCTTAAGCAACAAGGGAAGAACAAATTGGCCCCAAAATTCTATGGACCCTTTCAAATTAACAAAAAAATTAGCAAGTAGCTTATAGATTGGAGTTACCAGACAATTTTCGAATCCACAATGTCTTCCACGTTTCATGTCTCAAAAAAATGCTTAGGCAAGCTCAACCAGTGCAAACAGAAATCCCTGAATTCGATGACGAAGAAAAAATTATTTTAGAACCAGAAGCTATTCTTGCCACAAAGGAAAATGTGTTACGTTCCAGGACCATAAAGGAATATCTTATCAAATGGAAAAACCTTCCAGAAGAGTACTCATCATAGGAGTCCGAACGATTCCTCCTCCTACAATATTCATCGCTACCCTTGCTTTGAGGACAAAGTAAAATCTTAAAAGGGTGGCAAATGTTACGAACATAAAAATGATAATAATAATAAATATAATAAATTGTAATAATAATTAATATCTTTTAATTAAATCAAAATACACGTACCTCTTTATCCAGAAGCATGTACCTCCTCCCCTGGTGACCAAACAATGTTATATAGAAACCGTCAGGAGGGTAGTGTAATCATCAATTTTATCATATTTCATTATATATTGATATTCAAAAATATCTATTTCTCAATAAAAAATAACTTTCATGTTACATCAATCCACCCACAATTGTATGGAACATTGACATCAGTGTACACCTGAATCTCTGGGTCTGTCAACACATTGCCAACCTACCAAGAGGGAATGGAAGTTTTGAACAACCACAACCCAATGAACCCAATTCTGCATTCTCCATTGTATTCTTTTTAGATTTCATTAAAATACAATGATCCAAAGCATGAACATACTTACCCGCATAGCTTTCACCAACTATAAAAAAAAGGCGGTTATTGAATTTTGGAACTAAGCTGTAAAACTCCTCCAAAGCGGTATAGAGATTATCTGGAACCTGGTTTTGGTGTCCTCGCCCTTCTCTGTTATGTTGTATCCTAAACTCATTGGAATATCAATGAATAAAACACCGAATGTATGGTGCGTAGAAATTACCAGTCATGCTTGAGCAGCCCGAGCCTCCTTGCAGCCATAGAATTATGGGTGTGTATTCAATGGCCATATTGGGCTCTATTGCCTTATAAAATGCATAGAACATCATTGTTTTGGACGACGCTTTCACATTTGAATGCCCAGATCTCAACGACAGTGCTTCCTCTCGAAATACAAGGGTGTTGTCGTCTGGTTCTTTAAATATTATGCCTAGCAACAAAAGTTTGTTTGCAGAATTCATGTAGCGTGGCATCGCCATGGCTACCATCAATATACTTAGCACTGAAACCACATTCGCGATTGAGAGAGATATTGATGTGTTTGCTCACACCTAGTCCGTGTTCCTTTCTCTATGTTTACGGAGCACAGTAGGAAGAAATAGGAAAGAAGTTTGACTGTGAATGTCTATGGTCTGAATGTTGTCTGTCACTTCGGATATATTGACATGTCTTACATACTCTTTATTACAGGTTGTCGGGCAAGGTTGAACGAACAGGTGCAATTTGATGGCCTTGGTTCATGTAGTTTATAACATGTCTACATTTATCAATTACAAGCACGCCATTTGTGAAATTGAGACAAAGCGTGGTCCCTCTTTTGGCAATAACAAATTTACTTTAATATTTTCATGCCAAGGGAAACTTTGTCACGAGAACGCCTCAAAATTTGATTAACAATTTGATAACCAGGACCTCGAAATCCAAGGGGCTTTTTGTTGTGCAAACCAAACAAGGGCCATCAAATACCACCATCTATGCTCTTGCTTCGTTCCTGCGTTCTATTAATGAGGAGTCAGGGTGCAGAGAATGTATGGACATGGTAGAGGGAAATATCAGAAATGGTCTTCCTCAGACGGAAGGACAGGTTATAGACTTTGGGTGTTATCTTTGTTATGCTATTTATTCCTTTTTCCAAACAACGCCAGGACGATTGTCACTGCCCTTTTATCTTGAGGTTACGAAAAATTACAATCCTTTTCTATTAACTTCTATTTTGTTCAAAAATAATTTATATTTCACATATTGTGTTTCATGGATACAATGTGAAAATTTGCAATAAAATTGGCAAAGCAACAAATAGGACCCTATCATTTAGGTTAAGACTATCTCTTTATTCGTTCTACATATATTATTAGTATATAGATAATATTCTATATAGTTGATGAAAAATAATAAATTATATAATTTTTATATTTGTTTGTTGTTATTATTGGGAGGTGCAATATCTAGATGTTGCTTAAGATATTATTCTACCCTATTTAATAAATATCTCGATGAAAATATAATCATCAATTCTGGTGGTTACTGTTGGGGGAGGCATTACAAAATTTTGGTTACAACCTCATAACAAAGGGTGTGTTTCTCCCAACTTTTTTCTCAATACTTTGCAGTCCTATGTAGGACGACCATTGGGCTTGATTCTTGGTGTCCCTCTTTTGAGGATCAAACTAGTTCTAAGGATTGTTTGATTAATTACATGGTTTGTTTTAGGAATAATATGTTTAATTTTGGGAATGGAAATATAAAACAGATTCCCAATTGCCTGGTAGTATCTTTTAATACAGTTTGATATCCTTTTTCTTTTTACCCAAGGAACATTTGATAATGTTAAAATTTAAGACCCTGAAGAATTCTTAATGCTGTTAAGACTACTTATAAAACATAAATACACTCGGCTAACATAAGACACTGCTAAAGTTGAAAGAACTATGTGCATTACAATATTCTGTGGTTTTCTACACTTTTTAAGCGGCAAGGTTTGACAATCATATATGCAGGCAGAATTGGAATTTGGCAATGGAAGCGGATTTTCTCTTTCTGTTGAGTTTCTCTGGGTTCAAAGTCCAGTTGCTGACGACAAGATTAGAACCATACAAGGTGCAAAGGTAAGACTTAGCCATGATACCATTATAAAAGGATGAAACTATGTGTAGCTTATGCAAGTACCCAAGTTTTCTCATATAATCTAAACTCTCTTGGACTCAATAGACCTGAAATTCTTGGGTGAGAAAAGATCTAATTTTAGAATAATTACCGACTTTTGATTTTCTTCTATGCTATAGTCGAAACTATTCTTCCTCCGTTTTCGTAAGAGTATAAATCTTGTCGACCATGAGATACAAAGCTTAACAATATTTCTGGCTCTAAAAATGTTTTGAAATGTTGTAAAATTTGAAAAAGTGTCATTCAAATGTATAATGGTACGGTATTCTTTCACTTCATTCTGTTGTTTCTAAGAAATTGGTTTCATATTTAATTACTAGGGACAATGTGCATTCCAATTTAACTTAGTAACATATTTAATTACTATTATTCATAGCAGCAAGTAATGTTGAAAAGCCAATAATACTTTCATAATTGTTTGTAAGCATTGCCATAATTGTTTGTAAGCATTGCCATATGAACTTACTTTCATTTGGGATGTTTAGCTGAAAAAAAAGATGGAATTAATTCACTATCTTCATATATCTTCGCTATCCCTCCCCTACCTTAGATGTAAACCAGCGAAGGCAGAGATTTGCATCCAAAGGTCTATCCCAGGAGGAGATGGTTATGCTTTCGGGTATATACTAATTTTTTTTAACTTATTGATGTTGATATATGGATGCTTTTTAAATAAGACACTACATTGCAATAATATCAGTTACACTTGAGTAAAACATTATATATATATAAATAGGTTAGGTTTAGGTAATTTAAAATTTTGTAATTTCTTTAATTAGGTTATTTGGTTGCATTTTGTTGGAAAAAAAAACTTAAGGTTAATTTTAATAACCAAAGAGATTTGTCATAAATTTTTGTTTAGAATTTCTTAAATATAATATTGTATTTATATTTATGATAAATATATTTAGTATATGAGAGATATTCAATTTCTTACATTTTTGAGTGGAGTAGATAATAAACAAAATATATTAATTTTCACTTTAATTAAAGTAATTTTATATCAATTTTACATAGAGAGAATGAAAAAGAATAAGAGTAAGAGTAACATATTTTATTATTTTTTTGATAGGTATTTTCTACTTCTCAATATTAGAGAGATGTGTAATTTTTTCAATAATTTAATATCTAGTTTACATGTGACATTTAAAAAAGTATTAATAAGAAAAAAAACAAATATTTTAATTTCCACATTAATTAAAATAATTCTATATCAACTTTATATAGAGAATGAAAGAGAGTGGTAGTAATTGAAAGTAAATATTTTGGTATTCTTTTGATAGGTGTTTTCTACTTCTCCACATGCTCAACATGGAGTTGACAGGTAGCATTTAAAAAATATTGATAACAAAAAAATATTCAATATGGGTCATATATAAAATATTTCAATATCAATATTATATATGATTATTTAAAGGCATAGACCCAATGTTAGAAGTCATAATCAATGAACCAGTTGTGGAATCAGAATGGATAAGTCCAATGGTAGTGAAAGATAAGAAAACAAGGGGAATCGAGATTTTTGTAGACTTAAGGAAGCTAAATGATGTATGTCTACACGATCCATTTCCAACACCGTTTACAGATGAAGTGCTAGAGAATGTAGGAGGGCAGGAGGCCTATTCTTTCACATATGGATTTTCAAGATATCACCATATTAAGATTGCGTAGGAAGACATACATAAGACTACTTTTGCGACACAGTAGGGAAGCTATCAATACACGGTCATTCTTTTTGGAATGAAGAGTGCACCTGCAGTTTTTCAAGAGTAGTTGTTGTAGCTTTTAAGGAATTTATTCATAAGTTCCTTGAAGTTTATTTAGATGATTGGACCGTGTTTAGCCTATTGAAAGATTACATAGAAGTACTCAGGTTAATGTTGGATAGGTGTAGAGAATGTTAGATTTCACTGAATTTGAAGAAATGTATTTTTTGCGCGCCTTTTGGAATTTTGTTGGGCCATGTGGTATGTAAGCAAAGATTATTGGTGGATCCTGCCAAGGTTGCAGTGATTTTGGACTTAAAACCACCCACATTAGTCATACAGTTGAGATAAACCTTGGGTCATATAGGATACTACGGGAAGTTTATTAAGGGTTATGCATAGATTACAATGCCTATGTAGAACTTGTTGAAGAAAGAAGCTAAGTTCCAGTGGAATGAGGACAACCAGAAAGGTTTGGACACATTAAAACAAAATTTAGTGACTACACCAATTTTGATATTCCCAGATTGGAAGAAGGAATTTCATGCTCATGTGGATGCATCATAGATAACTTTGGGCACGGTATTATCTCAGCCAAGAGAAGGAGACATAGACCATCCAATTGCATTTGCAAGCAGGAAGTTGTCAACAACATAAAATAATTATACTATCACAGAGCGAGAAGGATTAGTAATGGTATATGCACTGCAAAAGTTTAGACATTATTTGTTGGGTTTTCATTTTAAGATGTATACATACCATTCTGCACTAAGATACTTAGTGAACAAGCCAGTGTTGGGGGGGAGAATATGCATATTGTTGTTGTTGTTCGAGGAATATGATTTTGAGGTTGTTGTGAAACCAGGGATGTTAAATGCAGGACCATATCACTTATCATGCATACTATCAAGAGAAGATGCAGGGAATCTAGATGAAATCTTGTTGGATGTGTAGTTATTTGCAGTTAAAATGGTTGATAACTACTTTGCAGACATTGTGCAAATTTTAAGTACATGAATGGCTCCACTAGACATGACAATTGCACAAAAGAAATAGTTAGTGGTTAAATCAACGAACTACCAACTAATTGTAGGGAAATTATACAAGTTAGGTTCAGATGGAATATTAAGACAATGTGTGTTAGAGCATGAAAGGCTAATGATACTCTCAGAAGTGCACACAGTAATTGTAGGAGGACATGAAGTAAAGTGACCACACAAAATATTTTGTGTGCAGGGTTCCGATGGTCCACAGTAAAGAAAACTGTTAGGCATACGATATTTGTTAAAGGGTGGGAAAGCCATCTAGAAGGGATGATATTCCTTTGCACCCACAGGTTACATCATAAGCATTTGATAAATGGGCAATAGACTTTGTTAGAATGATCAACCCACCAATGAGAATATCAGTAGCTAGGTATATAATCACTACGACAGAGTATTTGGCCAGATGGGCATAAGCAAAACCGGTCATAGACTTCACTGGGAAGACTGTTGCACAATTTCTATTTGAGAATGTAGTTACACGATTTGGATGCCCACGTAGTCTACTGAGTGATCAGGGGACACACTTCCTAAATAAGATGATTGCAACATTGATTGAAGAATTTCAAATTCATCGTCAGAGGAGTATGTCGTATCACCCTCGGGCAAATGGGACAGTAGAATCTTTTAATAAAATTCTAGAGAATGCTTGGACAAATATCTGCAACTTAGGAAGGGATGATTGGGATTTGAGGATCCTTGCAGTATTATGGGCATATAGGACTACAAGTAAAATGTTGATTGGATAGACACTTTTTAGGTTGGTCTATGGGAAAGAAGCAATAATGCCAATAAATTTTATTGTTCCTAGCTTGCACGTTGCAACAATTACTGATCTTTCGGACTCTCGAGCACTAAATGAGGGATTGTCACACTTGCTACAACTTGAGGAAGACCGATTTGTTACAATCCATCAACAAGTTCAGAATGCAAGAGAAAATGCATGGAATGATAGACATATTAAAAAGAAAAAGTTTCAAGTGGGGGACTTGGTATTGTTATATGCAACAAATTATCAAATAATTTTCAATTTTATCAAATATTTATATAATAAATTTTGAATTATTTAAATTTCAAAAAATTAAAATTATATATATATATAGGTGCAATCATACAATCACTATTTCAAGGTGTTTCATGTGTCTAGGTTAAGCTACTCTGAAATCAAACTTTATTCAATGGTGAAAAACTCCTCACTTTCCACCATTAGATCCAACTTATTTGGACTATATAAAATTGATGGTTATGAGGGTAGACTTTGATCTTAGATCTAATGGAAATTTAACCTTATCGACAATTAAAAATAAACTTAAAAAATAGATTATTATTATATTAATATTTAACACTAAATCAACTCCACATTAATACATTATTTATTAAATTAATTAAAAATTATTAAAAATATATAAATAATTAATTATTATATTTATAATAAATTTTAATTATATTTTTGTTGGTTAATATCATTTTTATATAAATTTATATTTCTTTATTTTAATATTAGTATATATAGTTCATTATTATTAAATAAAAATATAATAATAAAAATAATTTAGTTTTTATTTCCAATATTATCTTTATTTTCATGGATATTAATGCTCATCATTATAAAAGGTTTTTTCATGATAAAAGGTTCTTCATGTTTGTGTATAATTCATTTTTATTAAATAAAAATATAATTATAAAACTAATCACATTTATTAAAATAATTTCATTTTTAAATATTTAAAAATTTTCTACCATTTTTAAATAATCATAAAAAATTCATTTTTATTAAATAATTTTTTTTATATAATCACGAGCCATTCATTATTGAATAAAAAATAGTTATAAGACTAATTTCATTTTTAAATATATAAAACTTATAAAGAAAAAATACTTGGCCACCAATATTTGAGGATAACTAAAAACTCAGTTAATATAAACATTTGTAAGTAGTTTCATTGTATTGTAAAAATGATATTTAATTGCTATAAATATTTTTAAATAATTTAAAAGTTTGTAAAAATATTTTGATTCACTTTTTTCTGAATATTTTGATATTAATTTTTAATATATATGTAGAAAAGAAATATATATCCAACTTATATAAAATGATTTACTTTTTTACGGAATATTTTGATACTAATTTTTAATATACAAGTAGAAAAGAAAGATATATTCAATTTATATAAAATGATATATTTTTTTATTCAATATTTTGATATTAATTTTTAATATATAAGTAGAAAAAAAAATATATTCAATTTATATAAAATTATAGTTGCATAGAAACTATTTATTTCCAACATTTTGAAATTGGTTCTAGAAGTTGTGGGAGCTTGGGAACTAGTAGGGAATGTCCCCAATTGATTGGAAACTGTTTTGGAATTGTGAAGTTTTATGGGAGCTTCAATATCAAGAAAATGGGAGCTTGTGAACTAGTTTCCTAAATAGAAAGCTTTAAATTAAAATGTAAATATTTTTATTCCATTATTACAAATACATAATTTATTACAAATAAAATAAAGAATAAACTACACTAAATATTATTAAGTAAAAAAATTTAATACTACTCACTTTATTGTTGGGGATATAATTTTTTTTAATGCATGTGTGTTTTTCTTCAAGCCTAGACTAAACATGAAAATAGAATAAATCAATACCCTACACATGGCAATCATTTGCTCAAATTTGTTGTTGCTATCAACCAACCATATCATTGATTTTTATTGTATTTCCAATTTACAAGAGTATCACTATTTAGCTTTTTCCAATCAGAACAAGAATAATGCTTCAAATTTACAAATATGTTTGAAGTTTATATATGTAAAACTTATTTTTTAAAAGATGTTAAAACTTTATATATGTATTTTCAATTTTGTTTCTTATTTTTAGTCAAATCTTTATGAATATTAAACTTTCAACATTGCCTTAAATATAATCATATAATTATTAGTACAAATTAAATTAGTAATTTAGATATTGTAGTTGTTAATTTTATCCTGAATTAAAATTGTCTTCCATTAATTTTCAATTTTATCATTATGTGACTTAATGATAAAATATTTTATCATTAAAAAATTCCTACTAGTTCAGAACACTAGTATCCACCTTCTCAACTTTCCCACGTTCAAAAAACTCATATAACATAATATAAAACTGAAATGTAAAAATATTTTGATTCACTTTTTAACTGAATATTTTGATATTAATTTTTAATATACAAGTTGAAAAGAAATATATATTTAATTTGTATAAAACTGAAATGTTGTTCATTTTATCTGGTACTCGCGAGTGAGGAGGGGGCGACGTAGGAGGTAGGAGTTTGGCATTCTGAACATGATGTGCCTCAAGAGGAGGAGACTCCTATTTCTAGACGAACAAGACGGGGCAGGAATGGTTATCCCGACCGGGGAATGAGAGAATATGGTGTAGGTTTGGTGAAGGTTATTTAAAATATATATTTAATAAAAAATCTTAAAAAAAAACACAGAATTCCAAACAAAACCTATTCATAATATCCATTTCAAAATCAAACAATTCATTAAATTTGATGGTTTTTGAATATCCATTTCAAAATCAAACAATTCATTAAATCTGATGGTTTCAATAACTTTCATGTTGATTTTGACAATTTTAAAGATGAAAATTGACTATTTCAAAATCAAATAATTCATTAAATTTTATGGTTTTTGAATACCCATTTCAAAATCAAACAATTCATTAAATTTTATGGTTTTAACACGTTTCATGTTGATTTTGACAATTTTAAAACATTCATTAAATTTGATGGTTTTAACAACTTTTATTTGATTTTGACAATTTTAAAGATGAAAATTGACTAGTAAAAGAAATTTTTAATCATTAAATACTAACAAATTGTTCATGAAACAATTTGCTCATCAAATTTCATTTATAAATAAAATTGACCATATCAATGGATGTTTATTATATCTCATTCAAAATGAAATGAAATAAAAGCTTCTCAACATAGACAATAAGAGATTAGATTTAAAATTGTTGAGGGTTTAATTTGGGAGAAATCACAATTTTGTGTTGTTTAAATTGCATTTTGAATACATAAATGGATTGTGTATGCTGAAAAAACCTCAAAAGATTAAAATTATATAGATTTAACCACTCAAATCTACAAATCCAATAATTTCTCACAGAATTTCTGATAAAATTAAACTATCCAAAAAGAACCAAAACCTAGTTTAAACTAGCACAGCCGCTAACTAGCGGCTAGTGAAAGTCGAAAGGCTTACAGCTAGGAAATCCGAGGTAGAGGAAATGCGCGAACAGTTGATTAAATCCGTGATAGCATGGAAATGTGGCTTGTTTAATATGTGTAATTTTCAAGAATGAAGTTGAAGGAGTGCCTGCTAAACATGGTAATCTCAAAGGTTAATTATTTAAATGTGACAATCATATGATGTTACAGTAATTTCTTAATATGATTAGGTAAATGTTAAAAAGTAAACAGGTTAATTGATGCAATCATAAATGCAAGGAAGTTATCAACAATAAATCTGACTCATTGATTTTGGAGGACGACTAAGAAGCATCTTCAATGTGTAGCCATCAGATTATAATTTAAAATTAAAAAATCATTAACGCCTTTGACATAACTAGGACAATCCAAATTAATAAACTAAACCATCGTTATCCAAATTAATAAACTAAATCACTGAAAAACATCAATATTATTCAACCTGTTAAGCAGCGTTGAATACTACAGCAGGTGACATATAAATCATTAAATCAAAATTATTTTCAGATCCAACATATACACCACCTACAAAAGCATTCAATACTACGTTACTGCGTAGCAAGCTGAATATTAGCAGCCAACTGAAACAATATACTACATTTATTAATCCGACCTACAAAAATAATCTGACGACACAGATTCCCACCAAACTTTGGAATTTGAATAAGGTATTTCATTTTAGTTGCCGTCGTCGGATTTAAAATCGCTAACTCAATTGTATCGTCCGTTTCTGCTTTTTTCAATTTTGCAATTAAATGCCAACATGATATCACTGATGTATGTGTTGATATGAATTACGGAGTAATTTCTCTGTACTGAATGGTGCTGGATGTGGTTATCCCTGTAAGTTGTTTTGGGGGCAAATAATGAACTTAAGGGTGTAAGTTTTTTTTTTTTTGGGACAAAGCATTGAAATCGATATTAAGGTTTGCTGGGACAAACAATGAATGTAAATGTTGAAGGAACTTATGTCTGAGTTTTCGGCATGCCTGTGACAGCTGGAGGGGCCTCTTCTTTGAATATAACAGTCTCTGCCATTTGCTGTTCTGAAGATGCCATGTTTCTCTTCTTAAATCTCCACGTTTCATTTGCATTTGCCCATCAAACTCTATTTATAGAATGTAAGTCCTGTTTATGCTAAGGGAGTTAGTAAGTTTCGTTAGTGATAAAATTGTGTTACTTGTGTATTGTAACATTTTGAATTTTTTTTTTTGTTGTAAAAATAGAGTTTACTTTGTTTTTTTATTGTTTTGTAATAGAGGTATTTTTTACCTTTTTTTTACTATTTGGAATAAAATATTGTGACAGTGATTTCCATGTTTTAGATGTAATTGTTTATTTGTCTATTTTAATCATGATTTTTCATTTTGAGTAAGATTTGATAAATTTAAAATCTAAATTTTATTTCTTTAATTAAAGAAATTTGAATTTTGTAAAATGTTTTTTTATTAAATTAAATAATGTAAAATAACAATTTTTTTTTTTTAAATAATGATTTATATTATAGTTTATTAATATTTTGAAAATCATTCTAATATGTGTTTTTATTTTAAAATATGGATATAAGTTTATTTGTAAATGTTTATTCAATAAATTATTTTAATAGAGTTTTAAAATTTTTATTAATTAAAAAAGTTAATTAAAAAATAAATTAAATGAAGTTTTATTTGAGTATAAGCATTTTTTAAGTAATTAAAATGTGTTTAGAGTGTTTTTCTCTTTATCACTTTTTGAAACTTTTATTAGTAACATATAAAACATTGCCCACTTATCCTATCTTATTTATTAAAGGATTTTATTTAAATTTAAAAAGATAAAATACTATAATAAAATTGAAGAAAGAGGAAAAATTAGGGGAAAAACAATTGAAATAATTTATATTAGATTTTTCTTTTTTAATTTTATTTAACTAAAAAAATAATTACTGTATTTAAATGATTTTATTTAAATTTGAAAAGATAAACTACCATAATAAAATTGAAGAAAGAGAAAAAATTAAGGGAAAAATAAATTAAATAATTTATATTAGATTTTTTTTTTTTAATTTTATCTAACTAAAAGAAAAATTGTTTTACTGATCATGTTGATAATTTGTATTTTCCATCATAACTTACCAAAAGAAAAGAAAATTAAATAATTTAGATTATATTTGTTTTTTTAGTAACATATAAAACATTGCCCACCTATTCTACTCTATTTATCAAAGGATTTTATTTAAATTTAAAAAGATAAAATACCATAATATACCTTATTTATTAAAGGATTTTATTTAAATTTGAAAAAATAAAATATCATAATAAAATTGAAGAAAGAGGAAAAATTAGGGGAAAAATAAATTAAATAATTTATATTAGATTTTTCGTTTTTAATTTTATCTAACTAAAAGAACAATTGCTGTATTTAAAGTATTGATCATGTTGATAATTCTTATTTTTCATCATAACTTGCCAAAAGAAAAGAAAATTAAATAATTTAGATTATATTTGTTTTTTAAAGGCTGTTTAATTATATTTAATGAAAAGAGTAATTTCTATGAATTTCTGATTAAAGAATAAGGAAATTATTAAGTTGATTATTAATACTTCAGTCAAACTTGTTCAAAGAAATAACTAAGTGTAGATTTATTTAAATTTTGGATTTACAATACTTTAAGAGACATAAAATCTTTTGAGATGATTTTTTTTTTTTTTTAAATACAAAATTTGAAAGGTTTGTATTTTAAGAAATTTAATGTTTTTAAAAAAAATATATAAGAGTTATGATAAATCATTGGTTGTTTATATATATATATATATATATATATATATATATATATATTGTTATTATTAATTCCATTGTGTAATCTTGTTTATTAAATGTTGTGTTTGCAGAATGGTTGTAATCATAGATTTTATTATGGGACTGTTGGTCTTTGTTAACTTTATTGTATCTATGGGAATGTTGGTCTTTGTTAATTTTATTGTATCAGGATATTTTTATGGGTTTAGCAGAGTTGGGTTTGTTATATCTGGAGTTGAGTGAATGGAAGAGATTGAATATAAATTTACATGAATCACTATTTGTTGAATGGATTCAGTATGCTGAAATTTTTTTGGGGCACTCCAGAAATAATCACTCAAATTTAAGAATCCAACAATTACTGGTAAATATTCCTGGAAAAAATATTCTCAAAAAAAATCATCATTTAATAGAACCTTTAGCCTAGAATAGAAATTTGTGTCTAACCTGAATTATAAATGAACCTAAACTCTATAACAAAACATCAATAAAAAAATAGATATGTATATATAACACAAAAGGATACCCATTATATATATAATAATATATACATAACAATGAGAAAAGGCTCAGTGTTAGCAAAAGATAATTGTCTAAGTAATGTATGTTAGCATTGTGATATGATATTAATACAATGATGAGCATGAGGCCCTTCATACCAAGACCTAATTTCCTTCCACACCTAATTTCTTTCCACATCAGTAACCTAGAACCTGTTACTCTAGCCAATTGTCTTTCTGCAGATCCAATTTAGATCATGGACATACCTGTGTATTCCTTGATCAAAAGACATTTGAGGACAAACAGAAGAGGGTGATTGTTGAAACAATGAATACCAAGGTTTGATCAATGTTGGAAAGAAACATGGAATACCATGGCATGGGCTCGGCTTGATACACAGCAAAAGGAACCTCCATCGTTATCTTCAGGTCACCTTCAAAACCCTCCTCCGTCATTGCAATTACCATTGCCATCCACTAAAATGCTCCTTCACATGTTGATGGGCTTCTTTCTATCACATTTGGGCTTTCGCTGAAGCTCATATTCAAGGATAGGAATATCAGATGGAAACCATTAGTGCGGGACCAGCCTCACGTGAAGACTCTAATCAGGTAGCTCAGATGTTTCAATTGATAGATTCCCGTATTACACCGTTATTCATTGTTTGTTCCCAAAGACACTTACAGGGATAATACCGATTCAACTAATTTACTAATTCATATAAATTATTTCACAATTCATACCAATACATATAGGTGGTCAATATCCAGTTTGTTAAGTAATATTGAATGCTGTAAACAATGAATATTGTGGGAGGTGGATTACAGAAATATGTTTTTTCTATTATTCCCCTAACCCACTCTATGTTTTCTCTACCTTATATAAAAAGGATAATAGAGAAAACATAAAACCTATAAACTACCAATATCCAACCTGATAAGCAGCATTGAATGCTGCTGAAAAATCTGTCTGAGTTAAACCTAATATGCTGTTTGGCATTTAATTGCACCAAACCATTAGTGCGGAAGTCTGATCGAGTAGCTGAGATATTAACCTAATATCCTCTTGGCATTTAATTGCACAAAACCATTAGTGCGGAAGAGTTTGATCGAGTAGCTCAGATATTCCATTAACAGGTTCCCTATTAGACCCTTACTACATTCACTGTTGTTCAAAATACACTTAAAAGGGATAATCCCGGGTTTAATGCGCAACTGCATCCAGCGCCATCCAATTCAGAGAAATTACTCCGCAATTCTACCAACCTGTCCCACAATTGGGTCAGATATTAAATGTGCTACAGTTCAGTGAGTAGCCAATTGAAATTCGAAATATCTTCAGTTCAGTTGCTACAGTTCAGTTGTTTAAATGTGCTACAGTAGATATTAAATGTGCTACAGTTCAGTTGTTTAAGACGTGGTTCATTAATTTGGACAAATTTAAATCTGGTCCATTGTTGTTTTTGTTGGGGCAATTTTATTTCATTTTGATAGATATGATCAACACCAATTAAAATGGTCAATTTTTGTTCATCAAATAGATTTTTTCATAAATATATGTTTTGGAATATTAATGTAATAGGTTTTGTTTGGAATTTTGTATTTTTTTTTACATGTGATGTTGTTTCAAAAGATTTATTATTAGTCCCTCTTTAAGGCAAGAGGAACTCTAGCATTAGGATTAACTTTATATTAGTTCAATGTTTGACTATATATTTTTTTAATGTGTAATGTTTAGTATAGGAAATTTATTTTTTATTTATTTTATATAATAAAATAATATTAAAAAAATATATTTACGTTAATAGACTTTTTTATTGGAATTTATGGGTTAATCAAATTTTTAATCATAAATTTTAATCTTATGATCAAAAATTGAAGATGCTGGCATATTTTTCGTTGTTGTCACTAATCAATGCATGAGATTTTGATAAATTAACTTCTTCTAAGATGTACATTTTTGTGTTTACTTTTTTACATTTACTTAAATATGATTAAAAAATTAGCTATTGAGTACTAAATTGCCAAGTTAACTGATTAACTATTGATTATGGTTAAGAGAATAATCATATGTCGGCTCCCATTTAACTATAATGACAAGTGTCGAGAGAGTGAAAGGATGGAGCCTTATGAAAGGATGACACATTCACTTCCTCTACCCACTACTCCGTTCATGTGATCTTGGATCTTTGTGAGCCCGACGGTCCTAAAATTTGTATTCAAAACAGCCCGTCACAAAACCCTTGCTTGTTCGCTCCTTCCCTGGCTGGTGCGCTCCTTCGCATATCTTAGGCCTATGAGGCGCAGTAGTATACGAGGTCAGAATTGCTAGAAATATTATATACAGGAATATTAGAAGCATCTTTTAAGTTTTCCCCAAAAGATTTCCTTAAATGAGAAGCATCGAGCTTGAGCTGAAGATATTTGTTTTGCAGGTCTCAACCGAAGTGGAAAAAGTTGCAGATTGCGTTGGTTGAACTATCTTTGTCCACATATTAAGCGCGGAAATATATCCCCCAAAGAAGAGGATCTCCTCATCAGATTACATCGTCTTCTTGGCAATCTGTATGCGATTCAACAATCGTTTACAATCTCAGAACGTAATGTTCATTAGATGCATAAGCATTCAATCGAAAACTCGTACAATGATTTCATAGTGAACTACAAAGAAACCATAGCAGTGAGATACAAAGAAACACCGAATTGAATGGACTGAACTCTCTTTGAGGGTCTGCAAAGACTATATATCATGCTTGCAAATTCATTGGGTGAGCCTATGATGTTTATACTATGTACTGCAAATGCATAATATGTATGCATTGTCCTTAATTATTTCTGTGAATTTATAGAGTCATAATATAAAACTACGATCAAATCAAATCAAAGATAAATGAGAAGGGCAGAATTCAATATTTTGTAGCGTTTCCTCTGGCTCTGCATTGGCCACATCTTGGCCTCCTTGGTTCACGAGGACAATTTCTGTCAATATGTCCCATTCATCACAGTTATAACACTAGGCTAGTCTTGCTCACCATTTTTTCGATATGTCTCAAAATTTTCTAAATGATATTCAACATGTATATTATTTAGACATTCTCCTCTCACTCACTTATTCTGCGAGACAAAGTCATTTTCAACTATATCTTAACATTTGTATTTGAAAGACTATCATATTTAATTTAACTTTTATAATCATACTTTAACATTGGATTCTCCAATTACACATTATATTCGATCACATAGAATTTAAACATGTGTCGTTTGTTTCAAGAATAATACACCTCCATACCACTCGAGATGTGCTCAACAACCAGGGAGGACCAGTACGCTAACCTCATATAAGACAACTTCTTAAGATCATTAATTCTATTGGTTTTTAGTTTCTAAACTCAGAATCTGGATCACGATCTCAAACATCATATATCATAATATGGGTATCGATCTGGATGTGGAACTATTGCTTCAACGGTATTTGGATTTGGATTTATATCTATATGGATATAAAGTTGTGCGAAGAATTCAATGACAACAAATATTGCAGAATAAACCTGTCCCTAGGGTTTTGCTTCCTTCTCTAATTATTTTTTCTTTAAACTTTAATTTTCAATTGAATATTGAATTTGTATTATAAAATTGTATTTTTTTTAATTAACTATTTATTTTATTTAATTATTTATTTTATTTCAAAATGATTAGCATTTTAAAGAAATTATTTAGTGTCTTATTGGATGAACTTCCAAAGGTGATTATCGTTAATGGAGTTGTCAGATCAGATGTGCAAATTTAAACTTATTTTTATTATGGTATTATCGTATGTGGGCAAAAGGAATTTTAAGCATCCATCCGCGTGCACAAAAGCGTCCTCCACGCTTTCGATGAAATTTGACGCCGCACAATAGTGACTAAATTCGACGGTGTTGGAACACAATGATAACCCTCACAGTAATTACAATGTACAGAACCTTGAATCACAACTAGATCCTAAGATATCCGGTTAATGTATTATTTAATTAAGAAAATAATACTTTATTATATTAATATATTAATATTTTAATACATTAATATTAATACATCAATGTTTTGATATATTATTTTTTTTTTAGTAAAAAAGGTGGAACCTGCTATATTAAGTTATCGAAGAAACCTTGACAAAATATACACAGATATAGGTCCGAGCCACCAAAAATGCTGCCGTTTACCGGAAACCAGCATGGTTTGGAGAACATGTAACAGTAGCATGATGAAACAAAGAAACAAAATAGCATTTATCCTGCCCGGAGGAAACCAGGACAGATGGCCATAGTCCAAGTGAACATGTAACAGTAGCATGATAAAACAAAGAAACAAAATAGCATAGAAGGCCTAGATACCCGGTGACCCGTCGCCCTTGCTTGTCTGCCACGTGGACCCAACTGGGATGGCGAATTCCTGTGCACAGAAAGGGCACTTCCTCTTTGCTGGAGCATTGGAGTACGCATCAATGAGCAGGTCTAGACGCTGGCCCATGAGAAGGGCTCTGTGCTCCAGGTCTGTCACGTGGCCTCGGAGTTCGAACACCAGAGCCAGATGCTCTGCACGGAGGAAAGTACCATGCAAGCCATTACCCATGTCGTCGATGATTGCGTCCCTCCTTTCCACGATCGCTCCATCAACTCCATCTCTGGCTTCGAGCTCCATCAACTCTGTACCAGCCGCTTCCTCCTTCCTCATTGGGCTATTCTTGTCGGTGTTCTCTTCGGCTCTGGCTTTGTCCCGTGTTTCTTCCTCGACCGTTACCTGCATGGCATGGCTGGTGGGGCTGTGGTCACCCGGCCACGGAATTTCCTCGACAATGCACCCAGGGATGTCATATGCCAGATCAATTTTAGGACTGCTACCATCCTGGTAGTTCGCCTCCATGGCTTGGGGTTCCGGGGTGGTCGCCAAATCCTCCATGAACGGTATTTCTTCCACGTAACTAGTGAGAAACGCATCCGCAACACCATCCTCCGGCCTGTTTCCAGACTTAATTGCCATGGTTTCACTGCTGCATCCATCCCCAGTCTCCGCAATGATGGCATGCAGAGCCAATTGGTCAGCTCACTCCTTCTTTCGAAGAATGGAGGTTGCCAACGATAGAGCGTGCTCCAACTTCTCCTTCCTTTGCCGCTGCGCCTTGTGGGTGTACCAGGCCGAGCCACGGCGAGGCCTGCCCCTCTCCCTGTTCATAATTGCCAAGGAATATATAACAATACAGTGAGGATGCAGCGAAATTAGAGTAAGCCGGGACGAGAAGGAAACATAGCTGCACCAGAGCTCCCAGACGATGGGGAGAGCCGAAGCAAGAGCATACCAACTCTGTCTAGGCGCTCGAAAAACTAAATTGCCAAAGGCCAGATTCACCTGGCCATCCATAAACCCTGTCATGCTGAGTGCACTGTGAGCGAGAGTGTTCGCGCGAGGGAGGTGTCCCTCCACCGTATATCTATTGTTATGGACGTCTACCATCGTAAATGCAGGGTGGGTGGGTGGCGGCCATCAGCATTTATGCTATGGCTTAGTGCTGAGCCAGGTGTCGAGGAGTTACCGCGTGTCACCCCATCCGGGGCATGTTTTGATATATTATTAATGTTTTGATATATTATTAATATTTTGATGTATTCATACATTATTAATGTTTTAATATATTATTAATATTTTAATACTTAATTGATGTATGAATAATATTTTACTTATAATACATTATTAATACTTCGATGTATTAATGCATTATTAATGTATTAATGCATTATTAATGTTTTAATTTATTATTAATATTTTAATATTCAATTGATGTATGAATAATATTTCATTTATCAATACTTTAATGTTATAGTGTAATATTTTAATGGTTGGTCTTTTTGGTTACAAAGATATTTCAAAATATAAACTAAGACATGGCTACTAATCTATTAGTTACATGGATATTAATCTATGACTTGGTCCAAGTATAAGACTTTACCAGTCAAATCGCTGGGCGGAGGGGGGTTCCCTTGTCCCACAAACAAGGGGGTCTCATATACCAAGAGGGTCTCATAGATTATTATTATTATTATTATTGCCATCATCACCCCTTAAAAAGTAATACATGTAATTGAATGTTTACAAGTTTATTCACATAATCTATGTAAATATTCACATAATTTCATTTTTGTCATAGTAATTAACAATTTTAAAACAATAAACCAATAAGGTTGACTTATATATTAAAAAAAAAGTTCCATGTATAGTGACTGTTATCCACTAGTTTGCACAAGTTGGATTTTTGAAGAGACGCCAGAGAATGAACAAGCAATGCTCATATATGCAGATTTCAGTGATTCAATAGGCCTTAAAAGGGCCCATTTTTCCCGCATTTCCACCATTGTAATAAATGTTCTAAATATGAGATATTGTAAAAGGCTATTGGCCACCCTTGATCTAGGAGTGGTCACATACTTCAAAGTTTTTTTTTTACTTGCCTTAGTGAGCGATTAAATAATTTCTAAGTTTTTTCACTCAGAAAAAGACTTGTTCCAAAGTCAGAGTATGTGTTGATAAGCAGGTCTTGGCATGGAAAATCCAATGTCTATTGTCAGAATGTATATAAGCTCATATTAGAACATAGTGTCTGAGTCATTTGGAAATTGCAGCTAAGTCTGATAGGTTTTTTTTTTTTAAGTTTTCAGTAAATTAATTAAATTCCCGCAAAAATGGAATTTATTAATTCTGAGTCAATAAATGTAAAAAATGTGGCATCAAACATTGTTAGATGCCATATTTATAGTCATTTTTCAGTATGGAATATTATGTAAACCCCTATTTCCCATCTTTCGAGACTAAAAAGTGATTATTATCACTAAAAAAATCAATATTACTCTAAAAATATGGAAAATGGGTAATTAATTAAATCTCCTAAATTTTAGGAGAAATGGGGAACATGTTTTAGACATGTATTTTGTGTGTGCCTAGTTAACTAGTGAGGAGGTCGACCTAATTAGATGACATGGATTTGGGAGGAGTCTCCAACTAAGGAACTCAACTCCCATACTAAGTGGCGCATTACCTAAACCCTAACGCATCTCCTATGTGGCCCACGCACCACTTAACTCACTCATCTCTTCTACTCTCTCCTAGTTCACTCACTCCTCACTCCTACTCTCTCCTAGTCCACTCGACATCACACCCCTTCACCTACCTACGCTTCCACTTATCTATACACCATCTCCCCTTCACTCACACACATATCCTCCTCATCTCATGTGCAACTACGCTCATCCTCACACATACCTAAACCTTAAACCTAACCATAAGCGCATGCATCACTTGAGAATTATCACCTCCATTCCTATTTAAGAGAGGTTCGACCTCCTCATTTAGTTAGTTCAGTCTTGGGTGAGGAAGCTATTGTAACATTTTACAAGCATTGGAATAAAAAAGTCTTAGGAGCAATCTTGGTGTGGATTCATGTGTGGTTGCCTTCATCTAAATGCAAATAGTTTATGAGGTAACATGTATTGATTAATGTTTTGATCTTATGCTTAATTTTTAAAGCCTAATATGTACGTTGTCATATAATTAGGTAAGAAATATCTAGTTTGATTCCTCTTATTGCCTTTATTTACTTCATAGACTCCTAAATGTATGTTCTATTTTAGGTTAAATCTAACATGCTTTGTGAGCTATGTGTGTAGGGAAGGC
>JASDQU010735295.1:67405-107743 GCA_032191745.1 Picea mariana
TATATATATATATATATATATATATATATATATATATATTGTTATTATTAATTCCATTGTGTAATCTTGTTTATTAAATGTTGTGTTTGCAGAATGGTTGTAATCATAGATTTTATTATGGGACTGTTGGTCTTTGTTAACTTTATTGTATCTATGGGAATGTTGGTCTTTGTTAATTTTATTGTATCAGGATATTTTTATGGGTTTAGCAGAGTTGGGTTTGTTATATCTGGAGTTGAGTGAATGGAAGAGATTGAATATAAATTTACATGAATCACTATTTGTTGAATGGATTCAGTATGCTGAAATTTTTTTGGGGCACTCCAGAAATAATCACTCAAATTTAAGAATCCAACAATTACTGGTAAATATTCCTGGAAAAAATATTCTCAAAAAAAATCATCATTTAATAGAACCTTTAGCCTAGAATAGAAATTTGTGTCTAACCTGAATTATAAATGAACCTAAACTCTATAACAAAACATCAATAAAAAAATAGATATGTATATATAACACAAAAGGATACCCATTATATATATAATAATATATACATAACAATGAGAAAAGGCTCAGTGTTAGCAAAAGATAATTGTCTAAGTAATGTATGTTAGCATTGTGATATGATATTAATACAATGATGAGCATGAGGCCCTTCATACCAAGACCTAATTTCCTTCCACACCTAATTTCTTTCCACATCAGTAACCTAGAACCTGTTACTCTAGCCAATTGTCTTTCTGCAGATCCAATTTAGATCATGGACATACCTGTGTATTCCTTGATCAAAAGACATTTGAGGACAAACAGAAGAGGGTGATTGTTGAAACAATGAATACCAAGGTTTGATCAATGTTGGAAAGAAACATGGAATACCATGGCATGGGCTCGGCTTGATACACAGCAAAAGGAACCTCCATCGTTATCTTCAGGTCACCTTCAAAACCCTCCTCCGTCATTGCAATTACCATTGCCATCCACTAAAATGCTCCTTCACATGTTGATGGGCTTCTTTCTATCACATTTGGGCTTTCGCTGAAGCTCATATTCAAGGATAGGAATATCAGATGGAAACCATTAGTGCGGGACCAGCCTCACGTGAAGACTCTAATCAGGTAGCTCAGATGTTTCAATTGATAGATTCCCGTATTACACCGTTATTCATTGTTTGTTCCCAAAGACACTTACAGGGATAATACCGATTCAACTAATTTACTAATTCATATAAATTATTTCACAATTCATACCAATACATATAGGTGGTCAATATCCAGTTTGTTAAGTAATATTGAATGCTGTAAACAATGAATATTGTGGGAGGTGGATTACAGAAATATGTTTTTTCTATTATTCCCCTAACCCACTCTATGTTTTCTCTACCTTATATAAAAAGGATAATAGAGAAAACATAAAACCTATAAACTACCAATATCCAACCTGATAAGCAGCATTGAATGCTGCTGAAAAATCTGTCTGAGTTAAACCTAATATGCTGTTTGGCATTTAATTGCACCAAACCATTAGTGCGGAAGTCTGATCGAGTAGCTGAGATATTAACCTAATATCCTCTTGGCATTTAATTGCACAAAACCATTAGTGCGGAAGAGTTTGATCGAGTAGCTCAGATATTCCATTAACAGGTTCCCTATTAGACCCTTACTACATTCACTGTTGTTCAAAATACACTTAAAAGGGATAATCCCGGGTTTAATGCGCAACTGCATCCAGCGCCATCCAATTCAGAGAAATTACTCCGCAATTCTACCAACCTGTCCCACAATTGGGTCAGATATTAAATGTGCTACAGTTCAGTGAGTAGCCAATTGAAATTCGAAATATCTTCAGTTCAGTTGCTACAGTTCAGTTGTTTAAATGTGCTACAGTAGATATTAAATGTGCTACAGTTCAGTTGTTTAAGACGTGGTTCATTAATTTGGACAAATTTAAATCTGGTCCATTGTTGTTTTTGTTGGGGCAATTTTATTTCATTTTGATAGATATGATCAACACCAATTAAAATGGTCAATTTTTGTTCATCAAATAGATTTTTTCATAAATATATGTTTTGGAATATTAATGTAATAGGTTTTGTTTGGAATTTTGTATTTTTTTTTACATGTGATGTTGTTTCAAAAGATTTATTATTAGTCCCTCTTTAAGGCAAGAGGAACTCTAGCATTAGGATTAACTTTATATTAGTTCAATGTTTGACTATATATTTTTTTAATGTGTAATGTTTAGTATAGGAAATTTATTTTTTATTTATTTTATATAATAAAATAATATTAAAAAAATATATTTACGTTAATAGACTTTTTTATTGGAATTTATGGGTTAATCAAATTTTTAATCATAAATTTTAATCTTATGATCAAAAATTGAAGATGCTGGCATATTTTTCGTTGTTGTCACTAATCAATGCATGAGATTTTGATAAATTAACTTTTTCTAAGATGTACATTTTTGTGTTTACTTTTTTACATTTACTTAAATATGATTAAAAAATTAGCTATTGAGTACTAAATTGCCAAATTAACTGATTAACTATTGATTATGGTTAAGAGAATAATCATATGTCGGCTCCCATTTAACTATAATGACAAGTGTCGAGAGAGTGAAAGGATGGAGCCTTATGAAAGGATGACACATTCACTTCCTCTACCCACTACTCCGTTCATGTGATCTTGGATCTTTGTGAGCCCGACGGTCCTAAAATTTGTATTCAAAACAGCCCGTCACAAAACCCTTGCTTGTTCGCTCCTTCCCTGGCTGGTGCGCTCCTTCGCATATCTTAGGCCTATGAGGCGCAGTAGTATACGAGGTCAGAATTGCTAGAAATATTATATACAGGAATATTAGAAGCATCTTTTAAGTTTTCCCCAAAAGATTTCCTTAAATGAGAAGCATCGAGCTTGAGCTGAAGATATTTGTTTTGCAGGTCTCAACCGAAGTGGAAAAAGTTGCAGATTGCGTTGGTTGAACTATCTTTGTCCACATATTAAGCGCGGAAATATATCCCCCAAAGAAGAGGATCTCCTCATCAGATTACATCGTCTTCTTGGCAATCTGTATGCGATTCAACAATCGTTTACAATCTCAGAACGTAATGTTCATTAGATGCATAAGCATTCAATCGAAAACTCGTACAATGATTTCATAGTGAACTACAAAGAAACCATAGCAGTGAGATACAAAGAAACACCGAATTGAATGGACTGAACTCTCTTTGAGGGTCTGCAAAGACTATATATCATGCTTGCAAATTCATTGGGTGAGCCTATGATGTTTATACTATGTACTGCAAATGCATAATATGTATGCATTGTCCTTAATTATTTCTGTGAATTTATAGAGTCATAATATAAAACTACGATCAAATCAAATCAAAGATAAATGAGAAGGGCAGAATTCAATATTTTGTAGCGTTTCCTCTGGCTCTGCATTGGCCACATCTTGGCCTCCTTGGTTCACGAGGACAATTTCTGTCAATATGTCCCATTCATCACAGTTATAACACTAGGCTAGTCTTGCTCACCATTTTTTCGATATGTCTCAAAATTTTCTAAATGATATTCAACATGTATATTATTTAGACATTCTCCTCTCACTCACTTATTCTGCGAGACAAAGTCATTTTCAACTATATCTTAACATTTGTATTTGAAAGACTATCATATTTAATTTAACTTTTATAATCATACTTTAACATTGGATTCTCCAATTACACATTATATTCGATCACATAGAATTTAAACATGTGTCGTTTGTTTCAAGAATAATACACCTCCATACCACTCGAGATGTGCTCAACAACCAGGGAGGACCAGTACGCTAACCTCATATAAGACAACTTCTTAAGATCATTAATTCTATTGGTTTTTAGTTTCTAAACTCAGAATCTGGATCACGATCTCAAACATCATATATCATAATATGGGTATCGATCTGGATGTGGAACTATTGCTTCAACGGTATTTGGATTTGGATTTATATCTATATGGATATAAAGTTGTGCGAAGAATTCAATGACAACAAATATTGCAGAATAAACCTGTCCCTAGGGTTTTGCTTCCTTCTCTAATTATTTTTTCTTTAAACTTTAATTTTCAATTGAATATTGAATTTGTATTATAAAATTGTATTTTTTTTAATTAACTATTTATTTTATTTAATTATTTATTTTATTTCAAAATGATTAGCATTTTAAAGAAATTATTTAGTGTCTTATTGGATGAACTTCCAAAGGTGATTATCGTTAATGGAGTTGTCAGATCAGATGTGCAAATTTAAACTTATTTTTATTATGGTATTATCGTATGTGGGCAAAAGGAATTTTAAGCATCCATCCGCGTGCACAAAAGCGTCCTCCACGCTTTCGATGAAATTTGACGCCGCACAATAGTGACTAAATTCGACGGTGTTGGAACACAATGATAACCCTCACAGTAATTACAATGTACAGAACCTTGAATCACAACTAGATCCTAAGATATCCGGTTAATGTATTATTTAATTAAGAAAATAATACTTTATTATATTAATATATTAATATTTTAATACATTAATATTAATACATCAATGTTTTGATATATTATTTTTTTTTTAGTAAAAAAGGTGGAACCTGCTATATTAAGTTATCGAAGAAACCTTGACAAAATATACACAGATATAGGTCCGAGCCACCAAAAATGCTGCCGTTTACCGGAAACCAGCATGGTTTGGAGAACATGTAACAGTAGCATGATGAAACAAAGAAACAAAATAGCATTTATCCTGCCCGGAGGAAACCAGGACAGATGGCCATAGTCCAAGTGAACATGTAACAGTAGCATGATAAAACAAAGAAACAAAATAGCATAGAAGGCCTAGATACCCGGTGACCCGTCGCCCTTGCTTGTCTGCCACGTGGACCCAACTGGGATGGCGAATTCCTGTGCACAGAAAGGGCACTTCCTCTTTGCTGGAGCATTGGAGTACGCATCAATGAGCAGGTCTAGACGCTGGCCCATGAGAAGGGCTCTGTGCTCCAGGTCTGTCACGTGGCCTCGGAGTTCGAACACCAGAGCCAGATGCTCTGCACGGAGGAAAGTACCATGCAAGCCATTACCCATGTCGTCGATGATTGCGTCCCTCCTTTCCACGATCGCTCCATCAACTCCATCTCTGGCTTCGAGCTCCATCAACTCTGTACCAGCCGCTTCCTCCTTCCTCATTGGGCTATTCTTGTCGGTGTTCTCTTCGGCTCTGGCTTTGTCCCGTGTTTCTTCCTCGACCGTTACCTGCATGGCATGGCTGGTGGGGCTGTGGTCACCCGGCCACGGAATTTCCTCGACAATGCACCCAGGGATGTCATATGCCAGATCAATTTTAGGACTGCTACCATCCTGGTAGTTCGCCTCCATGGCTTGGGGTTCCGGGGTGGTCGCCAAATCCTCCATGAACGGTATTTCTTCCACGTAACTAGTGAGAAACGCATCCGCAACACCATCCTCCGGCCTGTTTCCAGACTTAATTGCCATGGTTTCACTGCTGCATCCATCCCCAGTCTCCGCAATGATGGCATGCAGAGCCAATTGGTCAGCTCACTCCTTCTTTCGAAGAATGGAGGTTGCCAACGATAGAGCGTGCTCCAACTTCTCCTTCCTTTGCCGCTGCGCCTTGTGGGTGTACCAGGCCGAGCCACGGCGAGGCCTGCCCCTCTCCCTGTTCATAATTGCCAAGGAATATATAACAATACAGTGAGGATGCAGCGAAATTAGAGTAAGCCGGGACGAGAAGGAAACATAGCTGCACCAGAGCTCCCAGACGATGGGGAGAGCCGAAGCAAGAGCATACCAACTCTGTCTAGGCGCTCGAAAAACTAAATTGCCAAAGGCCAGATTCACCTGGCCATCCATAAACCCTGTCATGCTGAGTGCACTGTGAGCGAGAGTGTTCGCGCGAGGGAGGTGTCCCTCCACCGTATATCTATTGTTATGGACGTCTACCATCGTAAATGCAGGGTGGGTGGGTGGCGGCCATCAGCATTTATGCTATGGCTTAGTGCTGAGCCAGGTGTCGAGGAGTTACCGCGTGTCACCCCATCCGGGGCATGTTTTGATATATTATTAATGTTTTGATATATTATTAATATTTTGATGTATTCATACATTATTAATGTTTTAATATATTATTAATATTTTAATACTTAATTGATGTATGAATAATATTTTACTTATAATACATTATTAATACTTCGATGTATTAATGCATTATTAATGTATTAATGCATTATTAATGTTTTAATTTATTATTAATATTTTAATATTCAATTGATGTATGAATAATATTTCATTTATCAATACTTTAATGTTATAGTGTAATATTTTAATGGTTGGTCTTTTTGGTTACAAAGATATTTCAAAATATAAACTAAGACATGGCTACTAATCTATTAGTTACATGGATATTAATCTATGACTTGGTCCAAGTATAAGACTTTACCAGTCAAATCGCTGGGCGGAGGGGGGTTCCCTTGTCCCACAAACAAGGGGGTCTCATATACCAAGAGGGTCTCATAGATTATTATTATTATTATTATTGCCATCATCACCCCTTAAAAAGTAATACATGTAATTGAATGTTTACAAGTTTATTCACATAATCTATGTAAATATTCACATAATTTCATTTTTGTCATAGTAATTAACAATTTTAAAACAATAAACCAATAAGGTTGACTTATATATTAAAAAAAAAGTTCCATGTATAGTGACTGTTATCCACTAGTTTGCACAAGTTGGATTTTTGAAGAGACGCCAGAGAATGAACAAGCAATGCTCATATATGCAGATTTCAGTGATTCAATAGGCCTTAAAAGGGCCCATTTTTCCCGCATTTCCACCATTGTAATAAATGTTCTAAATATGAGATATTGTAA
Source organism: Picea mariana (assembly GCA_032191745.1). Lineage (NCBI taxonomy): Eukaryota > Viridiplantae > Streptophyta > Pinopsida > Pinales > Pinaceae > Picea > Picea mariana. Next base: position 74,322 of record JASDQU010735295.1, read on the forward strand.
AAGGCTATTGGCCACCCTTGATCTAGGAGTGGTCACATACTTCAAAGTTTTTTTTTTACTTGCCTTAGTGAGCGATTAAATAATTTCTAAGTTTTTTCACTCAGAAAAAGACTTGTTCCAAAGTCAGAGTATGTGTTGATAAGCAGGTCTTGGCATGGAAAATCCAATGTCTATTGTCAGAATGTATATAAGCTCATATTAGAACATAGTGTCTGAGTCATTTGGAAATTGCAGCTAAGTCTGATAGGTTTTTTTTTTTTAAGTTTTCAGTAAATTAATTAAATTCCCGCAAAAATGGAATTTATTAATTCTGAGTCAATAAATGTAAAAAATGTGGCATCAAACATTGTTAGATGCCATATTTATAGTCATTTTTCAGTATGGAATATTATGTAAACCCCTATTTCCCATCTTTCGAGACTAAAAAGTGATTATTATCACTAAAAAAATCAATATTACTCTAAAAATATGGAAAATGGGTAATTAATTAAATCTCCTAAATTTTAGGAGAAATGGGGAACATGTTTTAGACATGTATTTTGTGTGTGCCTAGTTAACTAGTGAGGAGGTCGACCTAATTAGATGACATGGATTTGGGAGGAGTCTCCAACTAAGGAACTCAACTCCCATACTAAGTGGCGCATTACCTAAACCCTAACGCATCTCCTATGTGGCCCACGCACCACTTAACTCACTCATCTCTTCTACTCTCTCCTAGTTCACTCACTCCTCACTCCTACTCTCTCCTAGTCCACTCGACATCACACCCCTTCACCTACCTACGCTTCCACTTATCTATACACCATCTCCCCTTCACTCACACACATATCCTCCTCATCTCATGTGCAACTACGCTCATCCTCACACATACCTAAACCTTAAACCTAACCATAAGCGCATGCATCACTTGAGAATTATCACCTCCATTCCTATTTAAGAGAGGTTCGACCTCCTCATTTAGTTAGTTCAGTCTTGGGTGAGGAAGCTATTGTAACATTTTACAAGCATTGGAATAAAAAAGTCTTAGGAGCAATCTTGGTGTGGATTCATGTGTGGTTGCCTTCATCTAAATGCAAATAGTTTATGAGGTAACATGTATTGATTAATGTTTTGATCTTATGCTTAATTTTTAAAGCCTAATATGTACGTTGTCATATAATTAGGTAAGAAATATCTAGTTTGATTCCTCTTATTGCCTTTATTTACTTCATAGACTCCTAAATGTATGTTCTATTTTAGGTTAAATCTAACATGCTTTGTGAGCTATGTGTGTAGGGAAGGCATTTAACAGTTGTGTGCAGGATTGAAGCGTTTAATTACAAGTTCTTCAAGAAGGAGGATTGAAAAATGGTGGTTTCTATTTTCATCATCCAAAGTTTATCAGATCAAGCGCCCTCTTGTCCATTACCAAGAGAACCCCATAGCCCAAAGTTCCAGACTCAGACGAAAGCTCCATAAATTGATAAAATCTATATTCCTTACTCTTTCATTCAATTGCATGCAAGTTAGAATAAGTCAAAATTTAATTTTCAAACATCCAATCTTTGCATGTGTGATTTGCTAGATCTAGGCTAAAATTTGTCTTTGTTAAAGGTATATCTAGACAAAGTTTGAAGCATTTTACTTGGTCTTTTTCATCTAATTTAGATCATGACTTTTTTCTTAGTTTAATTTGTTGATAAAGATATTTAGAGAATCTATGTTTTTTGGCCTAAAACAAAAAACAAAAATCTTTAAAGAGAGCCTAGTTTAGGATTGTTCAAACCCTTAAAAACCCCAAAAATTTCAGTTTTTTGCCTTAGAAAAATTTCTAAAAATTTTGATAAATTTTTTATTTGTTTAAAGATTATTTATATTATTTCTAACTTCATTTGTTGGTTGTTTTGTTGCAGCAAATACAGATCCAAGAGAATATTTTTCCCGTGTTGGGTGAAAATCAAGACTTTCAAGGACCCTGGGGGTTGTAACTTCGTCAAAACGAAGTGTCTCTTTTCTATTCTTTCTTCTTGTACTACTCTTAAATATCCATAAATAAAGATCCCTATTCTTCTAAAAGAGCTACAATTTCAAAGAGAACACTAAATTTCTCCATTGTAACACGTAATAAAAGCGGGCCTTAGTGCCTAGTTTCTTCATCCCCTTAGGGGATTGGTGTTGTGGTTTGTCTTTTTCTTGTAAAGTTGTGCATGATTAAATCTAATAATAAATTATACAAGTCAAGAAATATCAAACACACTACAACACTCTAACTTCATGCATGTTAAATTAATGCTTAGATTCTCATGCAATTTTCAGTTTCAAGTAGTTTTCCTTCTTCATTCAGTTTTGCAACAACATTGTCAAGCAATATCTTGTTGATATCTCTCTCAAATAAAAATAAGGGTATATAAATTTATGTGTTTCAATTCATCTCTTTCTTTTCTTTCAAAGTGTTTGCACAAGTGCCTCAATATTTCAAAGCAGGGTCTATGATCCATCTTTTATTTTCATCAAAGTAATTGAACCTTGCTAGTATAATTAGGGAAATCTCCGAGTGGTACTATTCGTCTAAAACCACTACCCTGGGTGGAGTGTGTCAAATCACCTAGCAACTCTCCTTGTTGGATCTATGGCACACCCGATCGACAAGTTTTAGATTGGTGAATAATACATAAGGGGGCCAAACACTTTCACTAATTAATTACAAAATTAACCCTAATAAAATTTTCGATCTACACTGCCCACGAATCCCTTTACGACATTGGTTAAAACATATTTTCAATCTGTCTTATGTGAGCAATTTTATTTATGCATGTTATCTAATCTCATTGATGCTCTTGATTATTGCAGTGGTTGTATCCTTTTTTTATGTATAAATGTTTCATGAGCAAATGTTCTTTATGATGATACATGCTAAGTAGTGTGATTGAACTTTTATTTTCAACAATAAACTCCTAGGCTAAAGTATTTTTCTATCTTAGTTTAGAAAAATCCTTAGTTTTTTCTTTTATAGGGACTACCCCCCCTGGCTTCGCTAGGAGTTGGCCTAGATGGAGGAGTTGAGGATCAAGTGACAACACCTTGATTTGAGACTTGCCCCTAAGAACACACTAAGTGGATTGAAGGTTTCTTCCATGTTACCCCAAGTGTGTATTAGGATGACAACATTTTTGGCACCGTTGCCGGGGATAAACCTTTCTAGTCCTGAATAAGGACTTGTTTTTCCTTTTAGTTTTACTTAGTTTTCTTTTTGATGCTTGTAGTTTATCAGAAATAGACTTAACCATCTGGCGACTCCACTAACTTCCAATTTAACTAGGTATTCTACTAGGAGGAACTGAGAAGGAATACTTAACCTCATTCCTGAACCTGAGAAGGTTTATCGAAGGAGGTTAGCCAAAGCCTCTTATCATAGAGTACTTAGTCATTTAGGAACATAGTCAATTTTTGATATACACTTTCTCTTTATTGATCAAAGCTTTATTTCATAAATGCCCATCTATAATAAATGTGACTTTACTGTAATTAATAATTATCCGCATGCTTTACCTAAAAAATCCATAGAAAATCTTCCTAGTTTCTAGGGTAACAATGCAATCTTAGCTAAAATTAATATCAAAGCTTTCATGAGATGTACTAACAAATGGTGTGCAACTCATGATTATGAAGATGTCAAAATGAAATTATTTGTTTTATCCTTAGAAGATATTGCCTTAGATTGGTATGAAGACTTGCCTGACAACAAATTCAAAACTCTCAAGGATCTTACAGATGCCTTCATTGAAAAGTGGGGGGAAAAGAAAGATCATCGTCAGTTGTTAGCAGCCCTCAATTCAATCAAGAAAAATGAGAATGAAACAATGGATGAATTCAATCAGAAGTTTAATGAACTTGTCTCCAGTATGCACGATGACATCAAGCCTCCTAAAGAAGCTATCCTAATCTATTATGTCGAGGCCTTTGGAGGGGAAATGAGATACCAACTTAGAGACAAGGAACCCCTCGACCTCAAGTCAACTCAAGAGATAGCGGTCAAAATAGATAAGAACATGCAGGCATCAGGCAAGTCCAACATTTCTGCTTTCAGTAGAGGAAGCACTTCTAGGCAAACAAAGGCTAAGAACAAGGCTGCGGCTGTAGCTCCCAAAAATAAAGACCTGAATTTCGACCCCTTAAAGGACGTTACTGAGATGGTTAAACAAATGGAAGCTACCCATGCTACTCAACTTAGTGCCATGCAAAATAGGTTGATAGCAAAGGAGAGGTCACAAAATAACATGTTTCAACCTAGAAAGGATAATGATAGGTGGTAGAGAAAAGATTCCCCTCAAGACAAAAGGACACCCAATCAATTAGAGTCCAATAATGTGGTTCATGAAGAAGCACCACCTTTCTGCAGAGCATGTGAAGACTTTCACGAGGAGTCTACTTGTCCAATATTTTGTCAGATTAATGAACAAGGCCTTCCTCAAACAAGCAACTATGTAGTTCAGCCAAGAAATGTCAACCACATCAATAATTTTGGGGAAACTCATCCTCTATCTATGGATTATTGGCTTCAAATGAAAGAGAGGAGTAAGCCAACACAAAAAGTGGTTGAGAAATATGATAATGTGACTAAACTTTATGGTCACAAACTGACAAGTGAGCAGATCTTAGAATTAGCAAGGCACAAAGGAATTGTCTACCAGAGGAAAGGAAAAGAAGGAACTAACAACTCTCAAAACAACTTTCCAAAGGTTATGTTTCCCACACAAACTCCAACTGCTAATTTAAATGTTGATCTAGGTAGTTGGATAACAAATGCAAAGGTATTGGTTTCAGTGTCATATCTACTCAAAATTCCTTCACAAAAAGAGAAGATTCTACAAGCTATAGATCCTCCAAGCAATAAAATTATTTCAAGTAATAAAGTTGTTCCAAGTAAAGTTTCTCCAAAAGAACAAGAAAGGGTTGTGGAACAACATGAATATCCTCCAATGGTCTTGACTAGTAGAGATAGGACTAAGTAAGAAAATCCTCCTTTCTTTGTCTCACTTGAAATAAATGATCATTGGCTACACAACTGCATGTATGATTCATGGGCTTCATCAAATATTATCACAAAGAAGATTATGCAAAGGTTAGGTCTAAAAATCACAAGGCCTTATCAGAATGTGTGTGCCATGGACTCAGGAGAAATAGAAACACACAAAATAATTATAGATCTCCCAATTAATCTAGCCTTCCATCCTAGCTTTGATTTCATAATGGACGTCCTTGTCATAGATGTACCAGATGCATGTAGGATGCTATTATCTAGGAAATGGGGAGCATCAATGGGTGGTTGTTTGAATATGGATTTGACTTTTGCTACTATTCCATACCCTCCTCCTTCAACTGAAAGCTTCAAAATCTTTAGGGAAAAGGAAAAGAAGTATCACATAGAAGACCCTAAAGATCAATTTAATGAGTTTTTTTGCCAAGTGTCAGATATGGGTGACTTCTCCATTTGCTCTAATTTCTTAGCTCCAGTTCAAGAGAAGTTTAAAGATGAAAAGGTTAGCAATAAAGCATGGAAAATGAATTTTGACGGAGCTCACTCCAGATCGGGTAAAGGGGCAGGCATTGTGTTAAATTCTCCAACAGATAAAACTTACAAATTTGCATTCAGACTTGAGTTTGATGCAACTAATAATGTGACAGAGTATGAGGCACTTTTTCTAGGCTTAGAAATCGCTAAGGACATGGGTATCAAAATTATCAATATAAAGGGTGACTTGGACTTAGTGATTCTCCAAGTTAAGAACAAGTATGCATGCAAAAGTGAGAGGCTTAGAAGATATATAAATGCTATATGGGATACCATGGAATATTTTGATGCCTTAGACCTTATTGCTATCCCAAGAGATCAAAACAGTTTGGTTGATAGTCTATCTGTAGCCACTTCTACCCTCCAGCCCTCAGAAAACTTAATGAAAGGTGAAGGTAAGTTGGAGATAATATTTAGGCCATCTGTCCCAGATAATGTTGACAATTGACAAGTTTTCAAAGATGAAAAACAAGTTCTAAGGTTCATCCATAACTTAGGTGAATTCTGAGACTTTAATGTCAACTACAAAGAGGAAGGCAAGGAATATATTGAAGAGGATAATCCCATAAAAAATCCAATACCCAGAGGTATAACTGCCCTAGAAGAAATTTTTGACAGGCATGACATGTATAAAAAGAAAAAAGAAACAATAAAGCCTGAAAAATATATTGAAATAAACATTGGGACAGAAGAAGTCCCAAGAATGATAAAAATTGGAAAAGGAACCACATAAAAGGAAATGAAGGAACTAATCACCCTAGTCCAAGAGTATAGGGATGTGTTTTCCTTCACCTATGATGAACTCAAATCATACAAATAATATGTATTTCAACACACCATCCCTCTCAAAGATGACACAAGACCTTTCCGGAAAAAACTTAGGTGAATAAATCCTAAGTTAGCACCTCTAGTTCAAGCGGAGTTAAAAAAGATGTTGGATGCTGGAATCATTACTCCAACCAGACACTCTTCTTGGTGCTACAATTTTGTGTTTGCTAGAAAAAAGAATGAAGGGATTAGACTATGTATAGATTTTAGAAACTTAATTCTTGCATGTATCAAAGATAATTATCCCCTCCCCAACATGGAAACCCTACTCCAAAAGGTAACTGGTTCTAAGATTATGTCCATGTTGGATGGTTTCTCAGGCTATAACTAAGTTTTGGTGAGGAAGGAAGATCAGAATAAGACTACCTTTACCACTCCTTGGGGAAGTTTTGAGTATCTAAGGATGCCTTTTGGTTTGCTTAATGCGGGTGACACTTTTCAGAGGGCCATGGATTATGCCTTTCATGAACTAATGGGCAAAATCATAGAAATCTACCAAGATGATTTGACAGTGTTTTCCAAGAATAGATCAGATCACATAAGTCATATCAGGATGGTTTTTGAAAGATGTTGAAAATATGGCATCTTCTTGAACCCAACTAAGTCCATATTGGGTGTTGACGAAGGTAAACTACTAGGTCACATCATAACAGAAGACGGGGTAAAGATGGATCCTGAAAGGGTCGAAGCCATACAAAAGGTCCCTCCAATCCTTTCATGGAAAAATAAACTTCGTCAGATGGTTTATTCCTAACTTAGATGAGTTAATGAAACCACTTTTCAAGCTACTAAAGAAAGATGCTAAGTATGAGTGGTCAGAAGAAGGAAAGATTGCTTTTAAAACTATTAAGGATGCAATTGGAAAATCACTAGTGCTAATTAGTCCTGATTATTCAAAAGATTTTCAGATCTTTTCCTTTGCTTTTGAGGATACTATTACAGGGGTATTGCTTCAAAAGAATAATGAGGGTTAGGAGCAACCCATTTCTTTTATGAGTAAGGCATTGTAGAATTCAGAACTTAACTATACAAGTATGGAAAAACAAGCATATGCCTTAGTCAAATCTCTCAAACATTTTCACGTATACAGAGGATACTCAAAGATTGTGGGGTATGTCGCTCACGCAACAGTAAAGGATATCCTTGGTCAACAGGATTGTTTAGGAGATAGAGGAACGTGGGTTTCTAAAATACAAGAATTTGAATTAGAAATAAAATCCACAAATTTGATTAAAGGTCAGGTTTTAGATCAAATGCTCACCGAAGGAAATGACCAAGTGTTGGACTTAGTATGCCAAACAAATAAAACTAGGCCAACCTTGTCGTCAGAGCTTCAAAAGTTAGAACAACACCAGTGGTATGCAGATATCATATACTTTCTCTCAAACCTTACTTGCCCAAGTCAATTGATTGGTCACAAGAGGAGGGATTTAAGGTTGAAAGCATCAAATTATTGTATCATTCAAGATGTCTTAGGGTGGAAGAACCCCGATGGAGTGATACTCAGATGTGTTGATGAGCTAGAGTCTAAGAAGCTTTTGATTGAATTCCATTCAGGATTTTGTGGTGGACACTTTGCAGCCAAAACTACCGCCCAAAAAATCCTTAGAGCAGGTTATTATTGGCTGACCATTTTCTCATATGTACACAAAATGGGCAGGGGTTGTCAGCAATGTCAACTATTTTCAGGGAAGCAAAAGCTAGCAGCCTTGCCTCTTCAGCCTGTGGTTGTCGAAGCTCCTTTTCAGCAGTGGGGGATTGATTTTATAGGTCAGTTCAAAGATAATTCAAGTAATGGTATTACTTGGATAATTACAACCACTGACTATTTAACTAAGTGGGTAGAAGCAATACCCATTAAGCATGCAACCTACAAAGTAGTAATGAATTTCCTTGAAGATAGGATAATCACTCGGTTCAGTGTACCCGCCAAGATTACCACTGATAATGCCAAGGCCTTCAGTTTGATAGATCTTTCCAATTTCTATTTCAACTATAGCATTGTGTTGTCCCACTCTTCAAACTATTATCCCCAAGGTAATGGTCTTGCTGAATCCAACAACAAGAACTTAACAAATATTCTCAAGAAAATGGTAGGGGATAATAAAAGGTCATGGGACAACAAAATAAATTTTGCATTATGGGTGGACAGAATAACTAAAAAGAGTTCCACCGGTAAAATCCCCTTTGAGCTTGTCTACGGTCTTGATGCCACCTTTCTAGTTCATCTCAAGCTTCCGGTGTATCAGTTTGTTCAAAATTATGGTTTAGATGAAGATTTCCAGCAGAACAGGATTGATCAATTAATAGAGTTAGATGAAATCATACGAAAAGATTTGGATCAAAGCATAAAGAATTAGAGCAAAGTAAAGAGGACTTTTGATAAGTCTTTATGGCAAAGAGTCTTTCAGGAAGGGGACACAGTCCTTTTTGGGATAAAAGAAGGGAAAAGACAGGTAGCCAAAGGAAGTTTGACAGCTTATGGACAGGTCCATATATTATACAGGGTACAACTGACAGAAATTCATTCTATCTGAACAAGTTGGATGGTGAGAATTTGGCCCTACCAGTCAACGACCAACTTCTCAAGTTGTTCTTCATAGAGATCATCTGATGCCCATGAGGGCATCTACTGTATCATACTCTCTAACCCTTATCTTTGTACTTTATACTCTGTCTTTATGTACATCATTTATTTTTATTATATGCACATGTATACTAACACCTTTGTTGTATTTTATGCACATGTATATATCATTTGTTGTACTATATGTATTTGTACTTTATCATTTGCAAATTGTGTATAATGATGGTTTTTATATGGATATGATATGTAACATGAGTCAATGATGTAGGAAGCACAATTCTAGATTCTCGCATGGTCTCCTACAAATTTATAGATCAACCACATGTCCCCATATGGAGCCAATGTTATCCACCAGTTTGCACAAGCTGGATTTCTAAAGAGCCGCTAGAGAATGAGCAAGGAATGCTCATATATGAAGATTTCAATGATTCAACACGCCTTAAAAGGGCCCCTTTTTCCCACATTTCCACCATTGTAATAAATGTCCTAAGTATGACTTATTGTAAGAGGTTATTGGCCACCCTTGATCTAGGAGTGGGCACATACATACTTCAGATTGTTTTTTCTACTTGTTAATTATTTTTTCTGCTTTCCTTTGTGAGCGATTAAATAATTTCTATGTTTTTTCACTTAGAAAAAGACTTGCTTCAAAGCCAGAGTATGTGTTGACAAGCAGGTCTTGGCATGGAAAATCCAATGTCTAGTGTCAGAATGTATATAAGCTCATACTAGAACATAGTATCTGAGTCATTTGGAAATTGCGACTAAGTCTGATAGGTTTTTTTTAAGTTTTCAGTGAATTAATTAAATTCCCGCAAAAATGGAATTTGTTAATTCTGAGTCAGTAAATGTAAAAAATGTAGCATAAAAAATTGTCAGATGCCATATTTACAGTCGTTTTCTAGTTCGAAGTATAATGTAAACCCCTATTTCCCATCTTTCAAGACTAAAAAGTGATTATTATCACTAAAAAAATCAATATTACTCGAAAAATACGGAAAATGGGTAATTAATTAAATCTCCTAAATTTTAGGAGAACTCGGGAACATGTTTTAGACATGTTTTTTGTGTGTCCCTAATTAACTAAAGGCTTAAGGCGAGTTAACTAGTGAGGAGGTCAACCTAATTAGATGGCATGGAGTTGGGAGGAGTCTCCAACTAAGGAACTCAACTCCCATCCTAAGTGGCGCATTACCTAAACCCTAGTGCATCTCCTATGTGGCCCATGCACCACTTAAGTCACTCATCTCTCTTACTCTCTCCTAGTTCACTCACTCCTCACTCCTACTCTCTCCTAGTCCACTCACCATCACTCCCCTTCACCTACCTATGCTTCCACTTAACTATACACCATCTCCCCTTCACTCCCACGCATCTCCTCCTCATCTCATGCGCAACTACACTCATCCTCATGCATACCTAAACCTTAAACCTAACCCTAAGTGCATGCATCACTTGGGAATTATCACCTCCATTCCTATTTAAGAGAGGTTCTACCTCCTCATTTAGTTAGTTCAGTCTTGGGTGAAGAAGCTATTGTAACATTTTTCAAGCATTGGAATAAAAAAGTCTTTGGAGCAATCTTGGTGTTTTTTCATGTGTGGTTGCCTTCATTTAAATGCAAATAGTTTATGAGGTAACATGTATTGATTAATTTTTTGATCTTATGCTCAATTGTTAAAGCCTAATAGGTATGATGTCATATAATTAGGTAAGAAATATCTAGGTTGATTTCTCTTATTGTCTTTATTTACTTCATAGACTCCTAAATGCATGTTCTATTTTAGGTTAAATCTAACATGCTTTGTGAGCTATGTGTGTAGGGAAGGCCTTTAACAGTTGTGTACATGATTGAAGCGTTTAATTACAGGTTCTTCAAGAAGGAGGATTGAAAAATGGCGGTTTCCATTGTCATCATCCAAATTTTATGAGATCAAGTGCCCTCTTGTCCATTACCAAGAGAACCCCATAGCCCAAAGTTCCAGACTCAGACGAAAGCTCCGTAAATTGATAAAATCTCTCTTCCTTACTCTTTCCTTCAATTGCATGCAAGTTAGAATAAGTCAACATTTCATTTTCAAACATCTAAGCTTTGCATGTGCTATTTTCTAGATCTAGGCTAAAATTTGTCTTTGTTAAAGGTAGATCTAGACAAAGTTTAAAGCATTTTACTTGGCCTTTTTCATCTAAGTTTAGATCAAGATTTTTTTCTTAGTTTAATTTGTTTATAAAGATTTTTAGAGATTGTATGTTTGCTGTCTTAAAACAACAAACATAATTCTTTAAAGAGATCCTAGTTTAGGATTGTTCAAACCCTTAAAACCCCCAAAAAATATAGTTTTTTGCCTTAGAAAAATTTCTAAAAATTTTGATAAAATTTGTATTTGTTTAAAGATTATTTCTATCATTTCTAACTTCATATGTTGGCTTTTTTGTTGCAACAAATACAGATCCAAGAGGAGATTTTGCCCGTGTTGGGCAAAAATCAAGACTTTCAAGGACCCTGGGGTGTTGTAACTTTGTCAAAACAAGGTGTCTCTTTTATATTATTTCTTCTTGTACTCCTCTTAAATATCCATAAATAAGGATCCCTATTCTTCTAAAAGATCTAAAATCTTAAAGAGAACACTGAAGTTATCCATTGTAACACGTAATAAAAGCGGGCCTTTGTGCCCAGTTTCTTCATCTCCTTAGGGGGATTGGTGTTGTGGTTTTTCTTTTTCTCGTAAATTTGTGCATGATTAAATCTAATAATCAATTACACAAGTCAAGCAATATCAAACACACTAGAACACTCTAACTTCACGCATGTTAAATTAATGCTTAGATTCTCATGCAAATTTCAATTTCAAGTAGTTTTCCTTCTTCATTCAGTTTTGAAACAACATTGTCAAGCAATATCTTGGTGATATCTCTCTCAAATAAAAAGTAGGTATATAAATTTATGTGTTGCAATTCATCTCTTTCTTTTCTTTCAAAGGGTTTGCACAAGTGCCTCAATATTTCAAAGCAGGGTCTATGATCCATCTTTTATTTTCATCAAAGTAATTGAACCTTTCTAGTATAATTAAGGCAATCTCTGAGTGGTACTATTCATCTAAAACCACTACCCTATGTGGAGTGTGTCAAATCACCTGGCAACTCGCCTTGTTGGATCTGCGACACATCTGGTCGGCAAGTTTTAGATTGGTGAATAATACATAAGAGGGCCAAACACTTTCACTAATTAATTACAAAATTAAACCTAATAAAATCTTCGATCTACACTACCCACGACTCCCTTTAAGGCACTGGTTAAAACATAATTTCAATCAGTCTTAAGTGAGCAATTTTATTTATGCATGTTATCTAATCTCATTTGATGCTCTTGATTATTGCAGTGGTTGTATCCTTTTTTATGTATAAATGTTTCATGAGCAAATGTTCTTTATGATGATACATGCTAAGTAGTGTGATTGAATGTTTATATTCAACAATAAACTCCTAGGCTAAAGTATTTTTCTGTCTTAGTTTAGAAAAAGCCTTAGTTTTTATTTTATAGGGACTACCCCCTTTGGCTTCACTAGGAGTTGGCCTAGACGGAGGAGTTGAGGATCAGGTGACAACACCTTGACTGGAGACTTGCCCCCAATGACACACTAAGTGGATTGAAGGTTTCTTCCACATTACCCCAAGTGTGTATTAGGACGACAACATTGACCATTAAGTAATTCAAGGTACATGATTTAGTTTCAAGTATGGTGACCATCAAGTAATTCAAGGTACATGATTTAGTTTCATTTAATTTTTTACTCAAATCAACATTGAGAAAATGAAAAAGACTTTAATGCTCCATTTACATTAATTTATTTTGGTTGCATTATAACATTTGTATTCTTATATTCAATCCCAGTGAATTTCATGAAATATTTTATGTAAGTGACTTTGAAAAAATATTTCGTATAAATCTCTTAAATTATGATAAATTTTTACTTTACCTATGATCCAATAAACTATGATAAACTTTTAAATTAACTCTGATCTAACATATATTATCTTTGATGCAATTCAACATAACTTTAGGTTAGAATGTCATGAACATTTCAAGATGTCACAATTTGACCAACATATGCCAACATCACAATTTGATGTATAAAACCCACTAACACAATGCGACGTTCAAAACTCTACATTGCAATGCGACATGTAAAATCCTTCGTTGTTACGTCACAATGTGACAAACATAGTTACGTTGCAATCTGGAAAACATAATAATGTTGCAATGTGTCGATCATAAATATATGTCGCAATTTGATGAACATAGCCATGTCATTTCATTTTTACAAACATATCATCACATTGCACATATCCTAATGTCACAATGTGTCAAAACTTTCCAAACGTCAGAACATATCGAACATAGCCCTTGTCACAGTGTGATGTACACAACTCAATTTCGCAATGTGATGATCATAAATAAATGTTGCAATGTGACGGGCATAGCCCTCTCATCGCATTTTGAAGAACATATCATCAAGTCACAATGTGATGCACATATCCTAATGTCACAATGTGAAAAACATTTCCAAACATCACAATGTGTTGAACATAACCCCTTGTCACAATGTGATGTACCCAACTCAATGACGCAATGTGATGGTCATAAATACATGTCGCAATGTGACGAACATAGCCATTTTGTCACATTTTGATTAACATTTCATCACGTCACAATGTGATGCACATATCCTAATGTCACAATGTGACCAACATTTCCAAACATTACAATGTCTCAAACATAACCCATTGTCGCAATGTAATGTACACAACTCAATGTCGCAATGTGATGAACATTGCCATATCATCGCATTTTGATGAACATATCGTGACACCGCAATGTGATACACATATCTTAACGTTACAATGTGACAAACATTTCCAAACGTTGCAATGTGTTGAACATAACCCATTGTCACAATGTGATGTACATAACTCAATGTCACAATTTTAGAAACTTAGCCTGACACTGCAATGAGATGAACATTTCTCGACATCGGAATGTGATGAACATAACCCACATTGTAATATGACATTCATGCAAAAAACTTTTAATGTTACAAAAATCTTTTATTTGTCACATTGCAATGAACTTTGTAACGTTGTAATGTTATTCATATAGACTCGTCGTCACTATGTGACCAACCATAGCACCACAAAATGATATATATGCATATCCTCACGTCACAATGTCACAAACATCTCAAAACGTCACATTCTAATGAAGAGAACCTATTGTCGCAATGTCATATACAAAGCCCTAATGTCGCAATGTGACAAAATATCCTAACGTCACAATGTTACAAACATTTCCAAATGTCACAATCTAACGAACATAACCCATTGTGGCAATGCGATGTACACAACTCAATGTCTCAATGTGATGATCATAAACATATTTCACAATGTGACGAACATAGCTCTATTATCGTATTTTGACGAACATATCATCACGTTACAATGTGACACTCTTATCCTAACATCACAATGCGACATACATTTCCAAATGTTGCAATGTGATGAACATAACCCACATCACAATGTGACGTTCATGTTGAAAACTTGTTATGTTACAAAACTCTTTCATTTGTCACATTGCGATGAACTTTGTAACATTTTAATTCTATGCACATAGACTTGTTGTCACTATGTGACGAACCATAACACCATGGAATGATATACGTGCATTTCCTCACGTCATAATGTCACAAACATTTCAAAGCGTAGCAATGTGACGACAAGAACCCATTGTCGCAAGGTGATGTAAAAAACCATAATCTAGCAATGTGACAAACATTGCCCAACATTGCAAGGACACATACATTTCTCAATGTCGCAATGTGATGGCCATAACCCATTATGGGAGTCTCATAAATGTATTGGAACACTGTAATGTGAGAAACAAAAACCCTTCATCCTAATATCTTCAGCATAATTTGTGGATGTCATAATCAACCTCGCCCACCATAATCATCTCCACCTGGTCTACGAAGGCCAACCATGGGCATGGACAACCATAGTCAACCTCGATCAACCATAGTCAATCATATCAAACCATGGTGAATGCCAACCATGATCAACCATAATGATCTATTGATTAATGATGCATCCATACATAAATACAGGGTAAAATCATGAATCTAGGTAACACTTTCGTGACAATCGGGTCTCCAAAATTTTGAGCAGCAATTTTTTGGACGAAATTTTTTTCGGCCAAAAATTTTCACATCAAATTTAATGGTGCCCTTGAAATTTGTGTACAATGTTTTTTGGATGAATTATTTTCCCATGGTAAGCATATTTCAGCCGAAATACTTTTCAGCTGAAACGTTTATTTTTAATGGATTCCGTTAAAAACTTGGTTTCGGCCGAAAGAATATTTCGGCCGAAAACTTGAAAATTGGACTGTTTGCAGGAAAC
Source organism: Picea mariana (assembly GCA_032191745.1). Taxonomy (NCBI): domain Eukaryota; kingdom Viridiplantae; phylum Streptophyta; class Pinopsida; order Pinales; family Pinaceae; genus Picea; species Picea mariana. Next base: position 89,744 of record JASDQU010735295.1, read on the forward strand.
TGCAAATTCTCTCCATCTTACTTCATTTTTGGAGGTAGCAGACTCCTACAAATACTCAGAATTTATTTTGAGAATTGATACCAACATTTTTAAAATTGAATCTACTTTCAATGGGTATAATTTGTTTTCATTTTCATTGTTTTTATCTAATTTTATTTAATTTTATAAAAAAATCACTCCATAATATTTTTAGGTGAGATTATGATTCGGTGAAATGAAAAATCCATATCTCTAAAAATACACAACGGAAAATTATGGAAAATTTATATTCGTAATTGTTAAATTGTTCTCTTCAAAAGGGTATTTTTAGATTTTACTTTTAAGTAAAAATTAAGATAGACACAAGGTGTAGAAAAACATGTATTTAAAATCTGCAACGTTTTCATCTTGGTCAACTTCAAAAAGTTATAGAAATTATAATATTCATCTGTTAGATTCAAAATTATAGTCATAATAAAATAGAGTCTATGTAGATTGTTGCAGTATATTTCATTTCTTAAAAACATAAGTTTAATAATAGATACATTGTTGTAGAAAACAATGATTCATTATCATTTATTTCATGTTTAAGGAACAATTGTCAAATTGACATATCAATTCTTGATAAAAAAAAATTGAAAAATAGTCATTAGAAATATAACAAAATTATTCACAAGTTTTGTTTTTAGTGTAAAGTTAAATTCTAAATAAAAAAAATACTTTTGTATGCGGGAAGTTGAAGAACTTGTGAAAATACAGTTTTTTTTGTCATAAAACAAGCAAAAGTGTTATCCATCTTCATGATTTTACCCTACAGTAATGTGTTAAAATATTAATGTATTAATTATTCAATACATTATTACAATGTTTAAATTTCAATATTAATACATTAATAATAATAAATTTAATACACTATAAAGTATAAATTTAATGTTTAATACTTTCTTAAAGTTTTATTAATTTATTAATGTATTAATACTTTAATGTAATTATCTAAAAAAATATTATTAATGTATTTGTACTTTATTAACTTATTAGTAATACTTTAATGTATTATTGTATTTCTAAATACTTTAATACTTGATTAATATATAAATGCTTTATTAATTACTTAACTAATAATTTAATGATTAATGTAATAATATATTATTAATAATGAATTATAATGCATTACATTACACATTATGTTTAATACTTTAATTTATAGATTTTATTAATATTTTAATTATTTAATAGATTTATAATTTTATTACTCATTATTTTTATAATAATTTATATATGGTTAATGTAATATTTAATTAAAAAATTAATACTCTATTACATTAAGGTATTAATACATTAATATTTTAATATATATTACTAATGTTTTGATACATTATTAATGTTTTAATATATTATTAGTATTTTAATATTTAATTGATGTATGAATAATATTTCACTTATCAATATTTTAATGATATAGTATAATATTTTAATGTCAATTTCATCTAATGCATTAAAAATGGTTTTTTTTTTTACTTTATTAATGTATATTGTATTTTTGAGACTTTATTAATATTTGAAAGTTTTATTATTGTATTTAGTATTTTATTAATGTATTAATTAATTAACCAATATTTTAAAGGACTAGTGTAATTATGCATTATTGATGTATTTTTAATTTATTATTTCATAAATGTATTTTTAATATTTATTTTATTAATAGTTCAATAATGTATTAATTAATTAACTAGTATTTTTAAAATAATATTTTAAAAGACTAATGTAATTATGTATTATTAGTGTATTAATATTTTATTATTGTATTTTTATTTTATTAATTTATTAATGTAAGAATGTAATAATTCAGTGTTTTAATTTATGTAATAATAATTTTTTAATGTTTTTTTTTACTTTATTAATGTATTAATGTGTTTGTACTTTAGCAATGTATTCATTGATTAATACAATACATTATTAAACTATTAATCAATGAATACAATATATTATTAATTAACAATTTACATTAATACATTAATACTTTAATTTATACATTACATTATTGTATTAAATAATACATTAATACATTTATGTAATAAATCATAATGTATTGATTCATTATTTATTATTATTTTATCAATGTATTTTACATTAATGATGTATTACTTTAACAATGTATTTATATTTTATTAATGTATTAATAATATATGAAAATATAGTTTACTTTTGTTTTACTTTATTAATTAATACTTTATATTATTATTTTATTATTAATTTAATGATGTATTTATTTTATTATTTAATGTATTATTAATATAATAATACTTTTATATTATTAGTACTTTAATTTATACATTACAATAATGTAATATTGCATTACTAAATATATTAAAGTTAATGTAATACTATTTTATTAATGTATTATTAATGTATTACTTTATTAGTGTATTAATATTGTATTAATGTATTAAAAATTTAGTAATGTATTTATTAAATTTTATTACTGTATTTTTACTTTAACAATGCATTAATGTATTAATTAATTAATACATTACATCATTAATTTATCAATCAATTAATATATTACATTACATATTAATGTAAATTAATATTTTAATTTATACATTATTTTGTATATTACATTAATGTAATATATTAATAGATCATTAATTTACATACATAATTACATTAATATAAAACAATAATTATGTATTAATACATTAATTGTTTTTTTTAAAATATGTAGATGGTCATCTTTTTAAAATTAATAATATCCATTAACATATATCAACCACTTTTATAAAATGATAAAAAGTAATTGTTACTAGTCTATATATTATTATTGGACAATATGATTTGAGTTCTTATTACACACTTCACTTAGTTCTAGTTATTTTTTCTTATTGAACACTTAGTCATGTTTTAATGTTCTATTTGGATCTTTTAGTTCTTATTGAACACTTAGTCATGTTTTAATGTTCTATTTGGATCTTTGGCTTGATTATTCCTTGTCCCTCATAATGACAATTCACCGCCCACTATCAATGACTGATCCTTTGGAACATCCACAGTCTCAATGCACTGAAAAGATCTTTTGAGTAAGCATAATCCACTGTAGTTTTACCCAATCTGGCATACATTACCTCAACGGTCATTTAATTATTTACAGAATCACGTCTGCTTTGTTGTCTGAGCTCACTGACTGTGCACTCACCGCGGCACCGCTTTATTCATTCAAACTAAGCGAACTAAACTTATTCATTCTACTCCGTGACCAAGTGAAGCCAAAAACAACTTCTTAACCAAGTGAATCCAAAAGAAGAGAAGTGCCAGGGTGAGGAGCTCGCTCACCGCCTCAGATCTTCCTCTTCGCCATCTTCGGGGTCGTCTGATGAGAGCGCTCGCTGCTCGCTCCTTTCTCAAGTGCCAGGGTGAGGGGCTTGGTCACCGCCTTAAATCTTCCTTTTTGTCGTCTTCAGGGTCGTCTAATGAGGTCATCTGATGAGAGCGCTCGTTGCGTGATCCTTTCTGGGGAGAGACTCCTTGTGCTTTTGTCGGCACCAATCTGTTAGCCAAGGGCATAATGGAGGCAGAGATGATTTCATTCTGCTTCTGTTGTTGTTTCAATTGGGGCAACTGGATCTGGATCTGAAACTAGCACTCGACCTGCTGGGACTGGCTCTTGCTCTTCTCCTGTTGAAACCGTTGAAACCACAACTGCTTCAACTGGATCAATTCGGTCCTATATAATATGCTTGCTGCTGGTGCTGGTTCTGCAACTGGAACCGGTTATGCAACTATATGCACAACGGTAACTAGTTCGGCAACGACAACTGGACACGGCAGGGAAGCTTGTGGGACAACATTAATAACCGGCTCGGAAACCACCCTTCCGGGTTTCAACCTCGTTGATTGCAGGCGGGAGGATACAAACGCTGCCTCACTACATGGTTTCCAAAACTATGGTATTCATGGAGTAGCTGCCTACATCCCAATACCGGCTCTGCCAATTCCCCAACTTGGGTTTTCTTGTTTCTGTCAATCGACCCAAAATTGTATGGAACATTGGCATCGGTTTGCACCTGAATCTCTGGGTTTGCCAGCCCATTGACAAGCTACCACGAGGGAATGGAAGTTTTGAACAACCATAACCCAATGAACCCAATTCTGCATTCTCCATTGTATTCTTTTTAGATTTCTTTAAAATACAATGACCCAAAGCAGGAACATACTTACCTGCATATCTCTCACCAACCATAAACAGATGACGGTTATTGAATTTTGGAACTAAGTTGTAAAACTCCTCCAAAGCGGTATAGAGATTCTCTGCAACCTGGTTTTGGTCGATCGGGATGTCCTCGTCCTTCTCTGTTATGTTGTATATCCTAAACCCACTGGAATATCAATGAATAAAACACCGAATGTACGGTCCGTAGAAATTACCAGTCGTGCTTGAGCATCCCAGGACTCCTTGCAGCCATAGAATTATGGGTGTCTATGAAATGGCCATATTGCGCTCTATTTCCTCATAAAATGCAAAGAACATCCTTGTTTTGGAGGAAGCTTTCACATTTAAATGCCCAGATCTCAACGACAATGCTTCTCTCAAAATACAAGGGTGTTGTCTTTTGGTTCTTTAAATATTATTCCTAGCGGCAAAAGTCTGTTTGCAAAATTCATGTAGCGTGGCATCGCCATGGCTACCATCAATATACTTAGCATTGAAACCACATTCGTGATTGAGAGATATATTGATGTGTTTGCTCACACTAGTCTGTGTTCCTTCCTCTGTGTTTACGAAGCACAGTAGGCAGAACGAGGAAAGAAGTTTGACTGTGAATGTCTATGGTCTGAATGTTGTCTGTCACTTCAGATGTATTGACACGTCTTACATACTCTTCATTACAGGTTGTCAGGCAAGGTTGAACGAACAGGTGCGATTTGATGGCCTTGGTTCATGTAGTGGCTAACGTGTCCACATTTATGAATTACAAGCACAACATTTGTGAAATTGGAACAGAGAGTGGTCCCTCTTTTGGCAATAACAAATTTACTTCAATATTTTCATGCAGAGGGAAACTTTGTCACGAGAACACCTCAAAATTTGATTAACGATCTGATAACCACAACCTCAAAATCCGAGGGGCTTTTCGCTGTGCAAACTAGACAAGGGCCGTCAAATACCACCATCTATGCTCTTGCTTTGTTCCTGCGTTCTATCAACGAGGAGTCATAATGCAGAGAATGTCTGGACATGGTAGAGGGAAATATCAGAAATGGTCTTCCTCAGACGGAAGGACCGGCTGTGGACGTTGGGTGCTATCTGTGTTATGCTACGTATTCCTTTTTCCCGAGAAACGCCACGACGGATGTCACTGACCTTTTATTTTAGGGTTACGAAAAATTACAATCTTTTTTTTTTTTTCCACGAGAAAAAATGCTCTTTATATTCATAAGGATATAAAAATTTACAAAAACGGTCTTCTAGAACAACAGCAAATATAGGAGAAACTGCTCAAAGCTTGGATCAATCCATCATTGTCCCAACTATCAAAGCGAAATCCCATTTATGATCGACTTTCAGATCAGAAGATGTTCAGAATAGAATTGAAGATGACTAATCAAAGCTTAATCTTGTAGGCTGGTCCTTAGTTGCCATCCTCCCATATTGTAAAACAGATTTGGCTCGATGGAAGGTGCAATGCTCTTTTAGAAAGGGAATCCGCCTCACTGTTTTCCTCTCTGAAAATGTGCTTGAAGGAGAGCTTTCTAAACAGTTGTGTAGCATCTTTGGTTCTCTCTTTCCAGCAATCAAGGACTGCCACCTGGAAGTCAGCAAGTCCATTCAGCCAATCGATAGTAAGCTTAGAGTCTCCAAGAAGTAACAGTACATCGGTGTGGCGGCTAGCCAGAACGAGAGATGCCCAAGCACCTAAAAGCTCTGCCTTCATGTTAGATTCCTGTTCGCAATTCAAAGTCCAGCAGATGCAAGTGTGGGGGTTTAAAACAATTTCCCCCCCAGCTCCACAAAGCGCGCCTCCTTGTTGTGAGGCACCGTCGAACCACGCCACCACCCTATCGATTGGGATGATAAAATAATGCCGGACGGATGGCAGGGCCTTTACTGTCTTGCCGGAGTTGATCGCCTCAGCCAGAATGTGGTTTGACACGTTTTGGAATGATGGAGTCTTATCATTAAAAATTGCTGCATTCCTGGCCTTCCAGACTTGCTAGCACAGATGGATAGGTAGCATTGAATGTGTTCTGTTGTTATTGAACCAATTATGAAAGCAGTCAAGAACACTGGTACCCGTCCAATGAGAGGAGAACTTTATCGCCGAAGATAGAAACGTCCAGATCGATCGGGTGAAAGGGCAATGAATGAAAACATGGAGAGCAGTTTCGCTGGCAAGTTTGCAAAGGGTACAACGGTTCAGGCCCTCCCAGCCGCGAGCTTGCAACTTATCCCAAAACAATAATTTGTTTTCCAGTAGGAGCCACACGAAAAGTTTGAGCTTCAATGGACATTCGTCCCTCCAAATCCTTTGTGTGCAGCTGGCGTTTAATGGCTTCCAGATAAGTGATGTCAAAGCTTGGTAAACATTCTTTGCATTGAGCTGGCCGGAACAGTCTCCCCCCGTCCAGATGAGGGTATCCGGCTTATCTTGCAGTCGCACGCCAGATTCCTCAAGAAGCTGGGTGTAGCCATCCCATTCGACTATGAACTCTGAGTCCAGCTGGAGATCCAATCCTTTAAGCCATGAGTCGCCTAACGGTCCTCCTTTGGACGGACAGTAGAACTGGTGCAAGTAGATAAGGCTCTTTTCTTGTAGGTGCGCATGGAGGGGAGGTGAAAGCATAACTTTTCTGCCCAAACCCAGAATGTTGTCGCTGCCAACTTCTATCAAACCTCCATTTACAGGTTTTCACGAAAGCCATTGTAAAATGATCGGAAGGGAGGATGAGAGATTTTTCCAAGACTGTGAGCCTTTTGAAGGACGAACCTCGACGAATCTGATCCAAATGTGGACCGGAAGATGATGGAGATATTTGGCATTGATTACACTGCTCCAAAGTCCAGGTTTTGTTAAAATTCTCCAAAGGGTGTTCGCCGAAAGCGCCTTGTAAAAGAGAGGCAGGTTTTTAAGGCCCCAGCCTCCCATCATCTTTGGTTTAGATAAATCCTCCCATTTGCTGAGATGATAACCTTTGTTCTTCTTACTACCAGTCCAAAGGAAGGAAAAGATGAGTTGACGAAGAATCTTCAAAACGGAAGCAGGGATGTGGGCTAAAGCCATCCAAAATACCGGGAGACTTTCCAGTACCGCTTTTATCAGAATATACCTTCCCCCCATAGAGAGCAATCTGTGTTGCCAGTTGTGTATTCTGCCTTCAAATTTGTCAATTAACCAAATCCAATCTTTTTTTGTGTAGCTGGAGGATTTTAAGAAGTATCCTAAATAGGTAAAACCCTTCGCTAGCTCGAGGGAACCAATTCCGAACAGCTCTTTTAACTCAAATTTCAAAGTATCCTGTGCATTCGAAACCAGGAAGACGGATTTAGTGACATTGATTTCTAAACCTAAAACATCACAAAAGGAAGTTAGGATAGAATGAATGATGGTCCATTCAACAATATTAGCATTCGTCAAGATCAACACGTCATCAACAAAAAGGATATGTAGTATATGAGTCAGTCTAGCGATTTTTACTCCTTTCAAGAGCCCATCTGCTTGTTTGTTTTTGAGTAAGATGATGAGTCCTTCTAGGATCAAGATGAAGAGAAGAGGTGAGAGTGGGAATCCCTGTCGGAGCCCTCTCTCACAGTGAAAAGCCTTTGTAGCTTCACCATTGATCAGAATAGAAAGAGTGGTCGAGGAGATACAACCCATTATCCAATTTGTTGTAATGATGCCAAAGCCACTCTGTATAAGAATGAGGTGCAGAAAGTTCCAGTTAATGCAATCGAAAGCCTTTTTGAGGTCCAGCTTTAGAAGAATGGCTTTCAGTTTTTTTGTCTTTATGTTGTGGATGCATTCTTGTGCAACTCCAACGACATCGAGAATTTGTCTTCCTTTTAGGAAGCCAAGCTGTTCTTCAGAAAGTGCCCGAGAGAGAAAGGGCCAAAGTCTTCTGGCAATGATTTTTGTGATTATTTTGTAACAAAGGTTACAGAGTGAAATAGGACGGAAATCCTTGAACTGCCTGGGAAAATTGGATTTGGGAATCAAAACAACAAAGGTTTTGTTTAGCTGAGAATTTACTTTTCCTTTTCTTCTCGCATCTTCTATGACATCCAGGATGTCTTGGCCCATTAGATCGAAAAAATGCAGGTATAGTTCGACCGACCAGCCGTCGGGTCCTGGGCTTTTCTCCTTCTTAAAACCTTTGATAACATCTAAAAGTTCCTCCTTTGTACACGGGGATTCTAAAGCTTGTGCCTCCTCGGTTGTAACCATCTTTGAAAAGAGGCTGGCTGTTGTTGTCTGAGCTGCTAAAGAAGGAGCCGGTGATGCCTGGAAAAAAGCTTTATAATGATTGAAAGCCACCGATTTGATATCTTCTTGCGTATGGTGTAGAATTTTGTTCTCATCTTCAATATCCCAAAGATGCTTTTTTGATCAGCAGGAGCAGGCTATTCGATGAAAGAAGCATGTATTTTTATCCCTTCCAGCCAGCCAAAGCATTCTTCTTTTCAGGCGCCATCTTTCCTCATCATCCCGAAGATGTTTGTTCTGGGCTTCCTCTAGACAGTAAATCTTGTAGTCGAGATCCTCGCTGCTAATATTCTGAAGCTTTTGTCTTAGAAGATCCTCCAGCTCAAGTTCGATTCTGTTTAGATCGACCTGTTCCCGATCCTTTTTATCCTTTAGCCAAAGAATAGTGTGAGATTTTAATCTAGTGAGATTTCTGAACAAATTCCCTTGGGCGTCTCCAGGCACCGTGAGGGAACAATCCTTCCAAACCGAAGTAACCAGATTAATAAAAGAATTTTCCCTCAGCCAAAGCGGATTAAATTTGAAGGGTTGTCCTGCTCCAACACGACCTTCCCCTATCTGTAAACAGATCAGCGTATGATCATATAGGAAGGGTAGGTTTACCCAAGCGCGACTACTGTAGGAAGGTATGAGAAATCCCTCAGCAATAGGAAATCGGTCTAGTCTTTTAGCAATACTTGCTGGCCCTCGACGTCCGTTTCTCCAAGTCGGCAGGAGATCTGGAGGTTTCAAGTCAATCAAAGCATTTTTATAGAATAACTGTTTAAAAAAGCTTGAAAGTGGATCAATCGACGCCTTATCTCCCCTCATTTCAAATGGACTGGTAATTAAGTAGAGATCTCCAGCGAGTATGAGGTTCTCTGCTGCCAGTAAGCCCAGGTCATCAAGTCGCTGCCAAAAAACTTTACGGTCAGCGCACGGGCCGTATACATTGAGCAAATTGATAGGTCTGTTAAGTTCAAGGCTGATCCCGGAAAGTAAGAATCCCCCTTAACTGAGCATCGGAGAAAGGTCGAAAAAGGTAGGGTCCCAAGAGGCCAGTAGGCCTCCCGAAATTCCCACAGAACTTGCCATGCAGGACAGCCATCTCGGATGGAAATGGTGCATAAAATCCCTGGCCACTGAAGCGGCCACCAGTGTTTCTTGTAGGAAGATGATTGACAGCTGAGTCTGATCAAGGAGTCTTCGCATGGAGGCTTGTTTCAGGGGTCCTCCGACCCCTCTGATGTTAAAGGATAAAAGGATCATGATTTCCCTCTAGCAAGGGCTTTTAAACCTCTAAGCGCCCCTTGTGTTGGAATAGAATTGGTAGATATCGCTGACGACGATCCAACCATTGTCTTCTTTCGTGCACTGCGAGTTTTTAATGGCGATAGTTCAAGCCCAATACCTCTTGACCAGGTAGGGTCCAGCTCTGGTGAAGGATTTACTCTTGAGGAAGAAGGTAGATCAGAGCGACAAATGGTAGTTTGTACAAGATTGTTCCCAAGATAGGTATGAATAGGGATCGACTCAAAAGGAAGAGAGGTAAGAGGGGTAGTATCTCGAATCAGGGCATCAAGTTGGGTTTCCGATTGGGACGACTCAATGTAGCCAGCGATGGTGATAGGATCTTGAGAAACATCTGAAACTATTGTTGGATCGGTCTCTGAAACCCTTGCAAGAAAAGGTAAGGGGTAAGTAGTGATGGGAACGAATGGTGGAGAAGGCACATATGAGTTTGGCAGAGTAGATGTAGGTAAAGGAGGAGCAACAGGTTGGGCTGGTAGGGAAATCGTGGGCTCAGGAGGCAAAATAGAGTCAGCTTGGTCAATAATGAAGAGCCTGTCCCAGGCTGAGAAGGTATTGTAAAGTGATGGACAGAGTTGTTGGATCTTACCCACTATTGTGTCGTCCAAAGTAGAGTCGTCACTTTGAGGATAGGAAGCCTCTACTGGCTGATCTGGTGAAGAGATGTAACCATTGAAATCTGTCTCTTCCACCGGATCCAAGGCCGCATCAGGAGGGGGGAACTTTGAGTAGTCTCTTCACAAATGGCCAGTTCTGCGGCAGAAAGACCAGCGGAATGGAATACCAAGGTAGTCCAATCGCTGAGAGTAAAGTTGACTATGCCAGTCTATCTCCAAGACTTCAGAAAGTCTAGCCTGAATATCTATGTCCACATATATCCTCGCTAATCTCATGTCCGATGCCTCTAGTAAGTTTGAATCCACTTTTAGAAAGCGTCCTAAGGATGCTTCAATCTGTTCGAGAGTTCGCTGATTCCATAGTTGCAATGGGAGCCCTGGAAGGAGTACCCAAAGATGCCGGTGGCTAAAGAATTCCGTGGAGGGGTTAAAGCCAAGTCGCCAGTGTTTTAGCATGAGACTTCCCCCATCGATGGGACAGAAGCTTCCCAGGATCAATGCAGTGTCTTCTGGTGTCTTGAAGATAAAGCCTAGCCATCTGTGTTGTAGCAGGTGAAACTTGGGAAGGTAGCCAAGAATTGGTTTCCGGGTATTGGCAATCCAATCATCTAGCTTCTGCTTACAATTTTCTTTATATGCTAACCATCCTACTAATGCGCACAGGGCTAAGTTGCAAGCTTCTGGAAGTCTGATATCCATTCCAAGTATGAGCTTTGGATGTCTTCGCTTGGGTTTCCAAACCTTTTGTGGGCGTTTACGAAGGCCAGGTTTTTTGAAAGAGGGTGTATCCTCCAAGAACCTGCTTTCTGGTTGAGAAGGACTCCCCCGGTAACCTATTTCAAACTGTGTTAATCCTTCAAGCCTTCGCTTCGGATTGGCAGGTGAGCTAGCTTTAACCTCTTCTAAAAGGGTCTGAGAAGATTCGACACTCGCTGGAGCAGCAGACAGATGTGTCAGGTTTGCAGTGTAAGATGGAAGTGTGGGTCTGGAGTTCAACAGTGGAAGAGCGCCAACACGATTATTAAATCGGAAATGATTAGTGCAGAGGTCGTCTATCGATGCCAGTAGTTCCGGGTGGTCCCAAGGGTCTCCCAGGCTCTCTACAGATGGATTCGAAACCTTAGGCTCCATTGAGCAGCTTCAAAAGAATCCAAACGGGAAAGGGAGATTAACGGGGACGGAAAAAGGATCAGTCAGTAGGGAGGGGTCCCATCCTTACTGGCAAGTCAAAGGGAAGGCAGAAGGGTAAGAGATCAAAGAGCACCAAGAGTCACTCAGAGGAAGTCAGGAGGATCAGATAGGACTCAGCAAAAAGGTAGTCTTGGAGGCAGCAAGTAAAGCCTAAACAGTAGCTTGAAGTCGGATAGACAGATAAAGACAAGAGTGTGGAGACAAAAACAACGTGCTATGTGAAAATGCCTTGAAAAACTAGAAAATACCATCCACAAGACGCCAAGAGTGGTAGGAGCAGTCCGACAGATCTAAAAAGAGGTAGTCCAACGTACCGAAGTTCACAACATTCGATAGGGTTCAAGTAGACAACCTGTCAAACACAGACACATAGTCTTTTGTTGATCATGGGCGTCAGATCCTGGTTCTATCTTTCATGGGTGCCAATACCAGTTCCAGGTTAACTTCTAGTTTGTTACGAAAATAGTTTATATTTCACAGATTGTGTTTCATGGATGCAATGTGAAAAGTTGCAATAAAATTAGTAAAACAACAAATACGACGTTTCTGTTTAGGTTAAGACTATTTCTTTATTCGTTATATATATATTATTACTAGCAACAACCACATTAAGTAAAAAGTGGTTGATATATGTCGATCCACGCTATTTTTTGATGGACGTATATCAACCACTTCTAAAATAATACATTATAAATATAAATAATTAAGAAATAAATATATATTAATTTTTTAACTAAATAATAATAATTTATTAAATTAAAATAAATAATTAAAATTATTGATTAATAATAAATTATTTTCAAATTATTAAATGATATTAATAATAAATAAAATATAACTTTATAAATAATTAAAAATATTTAAATAATTAATAATAAATAAAATATTAAATAATATTAGATAAATAATAATAATAATATTACATAAATAATGAATAACAATAATAAAAACAAATAATAATAATATTACATAAAAAATAAAAAAAAAATAATAATAAAAAATAAATAAATAAATAAAATATTAAAAAAAATTAAATAAATATTAATAAATAAAATATTAAATAATTAATAATAAATACATTTAAAAATTATGAATAAAAATAAAGTAAAAAAACATTTATAACAGATTATAATATAAGATAATTATAATATAAGATAAGTATATTAAAATATTAATAAAGTATAACATTATTCATATATTATTAAAGAATAAAAAAACATATCATAAAATAATAAAACTTTAATATTGTGTTAATTAATTGATATTAAAAAATATAAATATATTATTATATTGATGATTATTAATATACTTTTTAAAATAATAAATTAATGATATATAAATTAATGTCTAAAATAATAAATGCATTAATATGTTAAAGTTTGAAATGTTTTAAATTATATTAAATGATGTAAAATGCATTAATGTATTATTATATTAATGTATAAAATAAATATTACATTAATGTGTTAAAGTAATAAATATATGAAATATTTTATGAAGTATTAAAATATTACTTGATAATTATTTAATAATAATAAATTCAATATTATTTAGTAATTATTTATAAAATATAAATGAATTAATGAGAAATAAAATTCTACACTATATACAAAATAATAAATTAAATACATGAAAATCTCGTATTTATTTTAACAAAATAATAAAGTAAAGACATGAAAGTCTCAAACAAATTAAATATATAATTTAAATAATATATTAATTAAATATAAGTTATTATATTAAATGCATTTAAATAATACATGAATGATATAATTAAATGTATTATTAAAATACTATATTATTATATATAAGTTATTATATTAAATGTATTAATATATAATTTAAGTAATACATGAATGATATATAAATTGATGTGTAAAAAAATGATTAAATTAATGTGATAAAGTATTAAATGTATTAAATAATGAAAATAATACATGAATGCTATATAAATTGATGTGTAAAAAAATGATTAAATTAATGTGATAAAGTATTAAATGCATTAAATAATGAAAATAGTAAGGTGATTTATGAAATAAAATATTAAATTATTGATTTATAATGCAATGTATTAATTAACTTAAAAAAACTCGTAAAAATATATATAATTGTAGTAATATGATAAATAATAAAAAGAGTAATGTGATAAATAATCAAAATAAAAATGAAAATACAATAATAAGATATGGATAAATCTATGTACAAAAACATTAATGTAATAATGTAGCAATATGATAAATAAATAAAAAAAGCAATAATTTGATAAACACATTATGTATTACTTATTGCATTAATATGATAGGTTGTATGATTTTTTTAAATGTGATAAAGTATTAATGTATTAATTAAATAATTCTTAAATGTATATTAATTAAATTATTAAAACATAAATATAATAATGTGTTAAAACATGAATGTATTAAATAATAAAATCAATAACCTAATGTATAAATAAATTATTTTAATGTTGAAAAGAAATATATTAATTAATTTAAAACAATAATACAATTCTTAGTAATACATAAATCAAGTATGAATACAATAATAAAGTGAAACATTTAGAACACATTAAAAATGTATTAATAAATTAATAAAGTATTATGCTAAAGACATTGGGACGAAGGGTCTTTGCTTAAAAAATGGTGTTCCAATAGGTTTGTCACACTCTCATAGTGGGTTATGTTTGTCACATGTGACAAAGGAAAGAGTTAATAGTTATGTTTGTCACATGTCACACTCTCAGGTTTAGTGAATTTGCAACAATATAGGAAGGGTTGTATAAATATATGATTTTCTTGAGGGTTATATGAATTTATGTATTTACTTAAAGGTAATATTACGTAATGAAGAAGTATATACTTGGTTAAAGAGAAATGTAATAGAAGATTTTCACAATTTCAGAGGAAAAAAAGAGGAGGATGACTTAAAGAAAGAATCCCATCACATCCATATGAAAGCAAGCTTATTGTAGAATTGAATGTTAAAGTTATTGCATAAAGAGAGATTAAAATAGTTATATTTGAGGAGGTTAACTATAAAACCATGTCATATAGTGGTAGTTTAAAAGTAATAAATTGATTGTCATTAACTGAATATTATTTAAGAGCTTATAGGAGGAAAAAATGGTATGTGTGAAGTTGGTCTTGGAATATACTTTAAAAAGTATGTGAGATGGCCAAATATGGAAAAAAATAATTTGATGAAGTTGACATCAATAATTTAGACTTGTTTGTCATCAATATTTGAAGAAGTTGACATCAATATTGACGACAAATATGGAAAAAAATAATTTGACGAAGTTGACATCAATATTTTAGACTTGTTTGTCACAATGTGACGAAGGAAAGAGTTTTGAAATAATATAAAAAGGTTTGTGAATGAAGGTCAAAATGGGATGTGAGGATATGCGAGAATATGAAATCGTGGCGACATGTTTCGTCACATAGGGAACATGATGACGTTATGAAGTTCGTTTCAATGTAACAAAGAAAAGAGTTTAGTAAGAAAACATGGTTTTTGCATGAGTGTCACATTGCAATGTGCATGGAAGGAAATGCGAGGTTTAGTGACATTGTAACACGACATGAACGGTTGTATAAATATATGATTTTACTTGAGGGTTATATAAATTTATGTATTGACTTAAGGGTTATATTATGTAATCAAGAAGTATATGCTTGGGAAAAGAGAAATGTTATAGAAGATTGTGACAATTCGAGAGGAAAAAAGAGGAGGATGAGTTAAAGAAGGAAAGAGTTTTAAAATATAATAAGGTTTGAATGTATCATCACAATATGCTTGAATGTATCATCGCAATGTGACGAAGGAAAGAGTTTTGAAATATAATAAGGTTTGACCATGAAGGTCACATTGCAATGTGAGGATACGCGAGTATATCAAACCATGGTGGAATGTTTCATCACATAGTGACATCACCTGAAAGTCTGTGAAAATACAACAGTATGAAGTTCTTTGTAATGTAACAAATGAAAGATCTTTGTAAAATGACATGGTTTTTGCATGAATGTCACATTCCGATGTGCATGGAAGGAAATGCAAGGTTTACTGAGATTGCAACATTACATGAAGGGTTGTATAAATGTATTAGTTTCCTTGAGGGATATATAAATTTATTTCTTTTCATAAGTGCTATATTGCATAACGAAGAAGTATATGATTGGGCAAAGAGAAATGTTATAGAATATTGTCACAATTACAGGGAAAGAAATCCCATTGCAACATATCAAAGAAATCTTATTATAGAATTGAATGCAAATGTTATTACATAAAGAGATATTAGAATAGTTATATTTGAAGCCGTTAAATATAGATCCATGTGATATAGTGATAAATTAAAAGTAAAAAACTGATTTCCATTAAGTGAGTAATATTTAAGAGATTTGAGGAGGAAAAGATGGTATGTGTGAAGTTGGTCTTCTAGTATACATTAAAAAGTTTGTGAGATGGCCAAATATGAACAATAATCAATTTATGAAATTAACATCAATATTTTAGACTTCCAAAAAGTTTGAGTTAAATTGAAAACATTAAAAATCCATGAAATAATGTTTAACATTCATTAATTTAGTTGTCAATTGTTATATTATATTATATTGAGAATTTTTTTTCTATAATAAGATAAACAACTTGAATGGGAAGACCCATATAAACATTTCAATATAAATAAAGTTTAAGAAAAATTTCCCATTGCAACATATCAGGGCATGGTTATTGTGGAATAGAATGCCTAAGTGATTGCATAAAAAAATATTAAGAAATTTGTATTTGAAGAGGTTAAATATAAAACCATGTGATATAGTGGTAATTTAAAAGTAATCAATTGATTTCTATTAACTTAATATTATTTAAGAGCTTTGAGGAGGAAAAAATGGTATGTTTGAAGTTTTTTCTTGCAGTATGCTTTAAAAAGTATGTCAAATTGCCAAATATGGACATTAATAATTTTATGAACTTGACATCAATATTTTTGAATGTATCATCGCAATGTGACAAAGGAAAGAGTTTTGAAATATAATAAGGTTTGTGCATGAAGGTCACATTGTAATGTGAGGATACACGAGTATATCAAACCATGGTGGAATGTTTCATCACATAGTGACATCCCTTAAAGTCTGTGAAAATACAATGGTATGAAGTTCGTCGTAATGTAACAAAGGAAAGATTTTTGTAAAATGACATGGTTTTTGCATGAATGTCACATTTCGATGTGCATGGAAGGAAATGCGAGGTTTACTGAGATTGCAACATTACATGAAGGGTTGTATAAATGTATTAGTTTCCTTGAGGGATATATAAATTTATTTATTTTCTTAAGGGTTATATTGCATAATGAAGAAGTATATGCTTGGGCAAAGAGAAATGTTATAGAATATTGTCACAATTACAGAGAAGGAAATGTAAAAGAAAAAATCCCATTGCAACATATCAAAGAAATCTTATTATAGAAATGAATGCAAATGTTATTACATAAAGAGATATTAGAATAGTTATATTTGAAGCCGTTAAATATAAATCCATGTGATATAGTGGTAAATTAAAAGTAAAAAACTGATTTCCATTAAGTGAGTAATATTTAAGAGATTTGAGGAGGAAAAGATGGTACGTGTGAAGTTGGTCTTCTAGTATACATTAAAAAGTTTGTGAGAAGGCCAAATATGAACAATAATCAATTTATGAAGTTAAAATCAATATTTTAGACTTCCAAAAAGTTTGAGTTAAATTGAAAACATTAAAAATCCATGAAATAATGTTTAACATTCATTAATTTAGTTGTCAATTGTTATATTATATTATATTGAGAATTTTGTTTCTATAAAAAGATAAACAACTTGAATGGGAAGACCCATATTAACATTTCGATATAAATAAAGTTTATCTTTGGTGTAGACATTTGAATAATTTGGTGAGATTGCAACATATGGACAACAATAATTTAGTTAATAGACTTAACAAGATAATAAAAATCAATGGTCAATATCTTAAAAAAAATTGAAATTTGTATTCATAAATGTAATGGTTTTAAGTACATATAATATAATATCCAAAAACCAACATATGAAAAAAATACTTAAATGGTAAACAAAACAAAACCTATTCCAAATTACAACCAGATTTATGACATATGCAACACCAATTAATGTCTAAAGAAACTTGACGACCCCTTTGTCGTTGGAGCCATTCTCTGCGTAGTTTTCTGCCAGCTTTTCTGTTAGAAATATGTTGAAAGTCACGAACCATATCTTTCAACTTAGCTAAAATATCTGAAGTCTCATCGAACATGTGGGTAGGAGTTCCACTTCTCCTGCTAATCATGTCTTGAAGTCCAATAAGAAATTGTTGTTGATTTGTGATATCATGTATTGTTGAATTAAATCTTGATGCAATTTCATTACCCATAGGTGTATGTTCAAAAGAAAAATAATATA
>JASDQU010735295.1:107906-130921 GCA_032191745.1 Picea mariana
AAAAAAAAAAAAAACATTCGTTCTCATGCATTATGAATACAATAGTTATATTGACCCCTTTTAAAAAATGTTGTACAAGAAAAACTAAATCACTAAAAAATAAGTATTTGTTTAAAGGAAATGTTTTAAATGCAAATGTTTTTGTTCATCCCAAATAGACAATGTGGCAACAAAAACTAAACGGAATTTTTATTTCATGTCGCACCCATAAATATACCTACTTGAAAAATGATGTAAATTTTATTTTTTGAAAAAGTAATATGGATTTATTGAACATGTACATGTTTTTACAAACATTCACAATAGATTATTTGAAAAAATAATATCAAAGGAAAAAAAAATTAACTTAACATAGACATTATATGGTAATTGAAAAAATTTAAATAAGATGTTACAATGATATGGACTTTAATCATTCCTCTTCTTTTTTCCTAATGGTAACATATGCACTATTTTTCATCTTTGCATAGCGCTCAAAAGAGAAAGGTGGTGATATATGTAAACCATCTATTGATTTGACTCTTGAGATAGATGTGAAGGTCAACCCTTGCTGCTCTTTGTTTCCAATCTCAACTGTTGCACGTTCTAAAGTCAACCCTTGTGATTTATGAATAGTAAGGGCCCATGCCATCTTCAGAGGAATTTGCTTACGATTGCCTCTTACAATTGGTGTGATGGGTACAATGTTTGGATTAATTGGGTCAAATAGAACACCAATGTACTTATCAAAAAGAACAGTTGTGTACATTGGAAGTTGAGGAGGCTTTGAGCCAGACATATAGAATATATTCTGAATGTAACCAAGAGCACCATTTACTAAGCCAGCTTCAACCCATAAATTACATGTCAACATGACACGTTGTCCAGGGCATAAGAGAACTTCACGTTCCAATTGATCATGAACGACACCAACAATTTATGTTCGTCGTGTATGCTCAACAACACATTGTGCAATTGGAGAATTTAATGATTTCAACATTTTCCTATTATGCAAGTTCACCAAATTATTTGTTGGGAACAAGTGAAGTGCTAAATTAAATAAACTCCTCTGCCCAAGAGGAAAATTCATATGAACCCGTGACATAAGAAATTCCCAATCATCAAAAAGGGGTTCCGCATTTCTTATGTTCATTAAGAGGCTACGAAAAAAATCTTGTTTCGGATCATTAAGGTGACAATGGTCCTGAATTTTTTCCATAAGACTTTACCTGCTATATTACCTGCATACAAAGGCTTATCTCTGACAGGAGGAAGTTGACCTAGGTCTCCAATAATAATAATAGATCTACCACCAAAAGGAGAGGATTTATTTTCTGGAAATGCTTCTCGTAATCGAGAATCAATCTATATGAATAACCTTGGTCCTAAAAATCTCATTTCATCTATCAAAATATATCGAATATGCCTCATTTCCTCTTGAAATATTGCTAGAGATTGACCTTGTAGTGGTCTCATATCCTTAATAGGAATTTTTAGTGCTGAGTGTATTGTTTTTGCATGTATATTAAAAGCAGTTATTCCTGTCGGAGCAAGCAAAAGAAAAGGACTATTTCCATCAACTGATGGAGTAGAAAGAGTATGAGAAATACAATGAATAAGGAAAGACTTTCCAGTGCCTGCAGTTCCCTGAACAATCATTAGAAGAGGTTCACGACATGGATATTCAATGGAATGTTGTAAAAGTATATCAAAAGAAACTTGTTGCTTCTTTTCCAAGGAAGATGGAGATGCAGATGTGGGATGAGGATTTTCAACAATAACACCCCTTGATTTTTCATTTCTTATAAAATGAATTGCCTCTTCTGCAACATCATTTGAAATAGTTGTTTTGTCCCAATCAAAACATATATCAAAGTCCCTTCGACCAAGAGTGTGAAGGTCAGAAATATTCACATTATTAGGAGGAACCAACTGAGACAAAAGTTGCCATTCATAAAAATATTCTTCCACATGGGTTGGTTGTTCCTGGGAATCGACATCATCTTCAACATTTTCCGAAGAGATAGGGGCTCGATCAACATGCCATGCTCGATATCGAAAATTTCTCCAATTTTCAATAACTGTATCATCTGAAAGGCCAATATCTAAGGGAATGTTCTTGAATGGTTTGTACAAAAGCAATTCAATCCAACAGAAAGTTTGGAAGTCTTCAGAAGGCTCATCGGGGATAGAATAAAACCGTGGCCAAAATCTAACAATTGCATGAACATCTCTAGGTTTCCATTGTTCTTTCTTACATTTAGCATCAAATGTCCAAGATCTTGCTGCTTCTATCAAACAAAAATGTTCAATAAAAGAAGGTCTTTGTTGATATGTTTGAACAAAACTGTTAGGAGAGGAAAATTGATGGGGGTCCTTTGGAAACTTTCTAAAAACCTTTCGCCCAACATTTAAGAAAACAAATTTTCTACTGCAAAGTACAAGAGGTATCTTTAGTAACATATGGAAAGTTTCTTGGGCTCCAATGTCACGATCAACAAGTGTTTCAGCAAGGAATCTTCTGTATGCAGACAAAGTAGGATCCTCTGATGCACCCGAATTTGAAATTCTCGTTAGCATATCTTGATAACTTTCTGACCTCTTTTCTGCTTTGGAAGCATACTTAGCAATATATTTCAAGACAGCATATCGAGAAACCACTGGTTGATAATCAACATTTGCACGCCACATTGCAAGAAGATCTACATTATGGACATTTAGCCTGTCATCGTTTCGTGCTGGCTCATATTTCTTTCTGCCTTTTTCATCTATGAATAATAGTGATTCATCCCGAACCTCCCATGGAGCATTGTAGCAACAACTGAGAATAGCGCCCTTCTTGTGTAAGCAAGAATCTATGCTGCACTTTGTATGTCTTTGAACATGGTTCAACAAATGTTCATAATCATCATGAGGATTGGAAGAAAAAATATGATTTGTATTCAATAGGTAGGGGTTATCATCGATGCTTCGAGGAACCATTATGTTTCGACGATGCATGTCACGTGGATTCCATGCTGTTACATATCTATCAAAATATGTCTTTGCAACATGCACATCTGGAGGATTAGACCAATCTAATCTTTCCATGTTTGGAGCACCTTGCAACCATAAGAAGCCGTGGATGTGAGCTGATCCTCAATGTTGCCACTCATATCTAAACAAAAATAATATGGGGGTACCTGATAACATTCTCAATTTTTAAACGATGTTGATTTGAACCATGTGAATTTTCATTTTTAGGCATGACATTATGCAAGTCTGGACACTTTGTATCAGCTGCACTCAAAGTAAAAAACAAAGTTGGACAACCCAACTGAGTAATCATGTCAGTAAGTTTAGTATGACACTTTGTCCAATAGGCCCTTGTATCTCTGAGTGAAGAACCAAAACGCATAAGATGTCCAACCAACTTATTATCAGGTAAATCTAAGAGTTGTTGACGCAATGCTTCAATTGTTGTTGGAGAGTTATCATGTATATTTTTCTTTACATAAACTGTAGCAGTAGCTTGGCTTCGATGTCGCATTATCATGTTTAATAAGAAGTATCGAAAGCGAGGATGGATTCCAAATCTCTGATCAAAGTATCTAAGCAGGTGCAATCCATATTCATGAAGTTGAATGTTACAAATATGTGGATGCAACCAATCAGCCTCACCAGTGGGGAATAATGTGGGGAATGCCATGTCTAATAACCCTTCAGTATTATATTCATTAATTGGAGATGAAGCAATATCTGTCCAGTCGACTGGTTGAATAGGTGAAGACTCAACATTTTCAATAAATGTTCTTATTTCTTCCACTTCTCTACGTTCATTTGGTAGGCGAGCAACAAAAGATGAAGGATGAGAGTGCAAATGGTCAGCAGGAAACCCTTGAATGTTAGCAACATTATTATCTATTTCTTCAATATCACAATCAACAAATTTAAGCCTAGTTGACACATCTGTTGGGTTTTCTGGCAGAGCAATAACTGAGTCCATGTCAATTTGAACATCTTGATAAAGTTTATCCATTTGAATTTTGTAATACAATGCATTCATGACCCGTGATCTCTTGACATAACATTCATAATATTTAGATTGGGCACCACGTCTCCTCACAATTAAGAAGTCAAGATCTTCAACACGTTGTGGAAGATTTCTAGCAATCATAGAAATATCTTGTGGAAATATGATAGTGTTGCCACTATATTTATATTTCCCACCATGAGCATGGGTTACTTGCAATATAGGATTTACACGTGCTATGAGCATCTCTTCAACTTGGGTAAGTACTCTTAGAACATGAGGTTGCTCACCAGGATCCATGTGATTCGATTGAGAAAAACGATGGCAACCTCTCTCCTGCTTACACCTTTTACAAATAGGTCCTTCAGACCCATCAAAACTTGGATTCCAGGATATGATTCATGGAAAACATGGCACATTTGAGTAATGGAGAGGTTATCTATCTTCGCTCGAAATTTTTTATGTACTGCAATCATGCGGGGATGAAACTATATATGTCCATTAGGCATGGGATCATGTTGGCCAGCAATGGGAAGAGAAAAATGACCTTTGAAATCTACTTCATCTTCATCAATGTGAGAGGGTCCACCCAAATTTTCAACAGGCGGATTGGGCCTATTACTTCCAACTGGTATTTCCCTTAAATTTATGGAGTACATTTCTCTATCCCGATTGCATTGAATGGTGTCCTGGTCATAAAATACAGTAAACGTTAAATGTCCATCAAAGTGTGAAAAGGGAGGAGTCTAACTGTAAAAAAGAATAGAAAATCAAATACATACAACATCAACATTTGGTTGCCAATTAGATGGTCTAGGAAGATTTGAAGGGAGGCGATGAGATTCTTCTCGTTGACTTGTAACATGAGATTTTTCAAGATGAACATAGTTCATTTCTATACCTCTATTGGAGTGAACAATGTCCTGAGTAAAGAAAAAAAATGATTAAAGTCAGCAATAAAGGGAAAGAAGTTCAAATATAGTCATCATGAATGATGGTTGAAATACCTTTGTTGTTCCAAGTGAAATAGTGTGTGGGATGATTGATTCTGTTGGTGGTGCAAAATTTTCTTCAGAATGAGGGTTGTGAAAGGAAGAACCAATGTTAGGATGAGGAGTTCGCAAATTTTCCAGCAAACGAGCAAGCGCACGACAAACAGACACTTTAGTAGATGGCACATTTTCTGGAATGACATCAATAACTCGATCTTGCATGTTTTGTGTTGTTACTCCATGATCTAAACTTGCACTTCCATTGGTTGAAGTATGGAGGTTTTCATTCGTACATAGCCTATGTACATGATGATCTTTCAGAATACGATAAGTTTCCCCAATAAAATTAAGGTTGTTAGAATATTGTGGAATAGTTGAAATAGTAGGATTATGAAAAGGTTCTAGGAATGAAACATTGATGGAAAATGTTCTTTGCATGATATCTGCCAAACTACGATACTTATGGCTAATGGGGAAATTTGTTTCAGTAGTATTTTCTCTGACCCTTCTACGATATAGAAGTCTTCTATGTTCATTTATTGCATATTTGTTTTGTTGATATCGTAAACGACGAAGTTCATTAGCCCTCTCACGCGATGTTGGTGATCTATTGCGTTTGGTAGAATGGTTACTTGTTCCTTCAGTGGACATTTCTACAACTACATAGAAACAATAACATAATTTTAAGATTTCTAAAGTAATATAAATTTTATTCATATAGAGAAGCACATTTTATGGAAATAATAGCACACTAAAAAATAACATATTTTGACAGATTTGAATATATAGTAAGTCACATGAACACGATAATGAAGTAGACATGGAAAAAATTTAGAAGCAAAATTTTAATAACTATATAACCATAACAAGTGCAGTAGAAGACAGATTAAAATTTCGATGCATATTAACCGAGAAAAGTAAAATTATATGCAAAAAAACTTTAGAAAAAATATTTAAAATTATATAATCAAAATATAAACATATGAATATGAAAATTCTAATAACACATTAGAACCATATATATATTCCCAATGAGAAAACATTATTAAATAGAGAAAAACAAGTTTAAAATATAGTAATAAATGTTTAAAGGATGCCTAATGACCTATTACATCATATCAATCCCCAATGGTGGAATGCCATCAATAGAGTCGATATTTGGAATAAGTGGAAAAACATAACCACTTTCAATCAGATCATTGAAATTCTCAACTGTAGGAAAGTGAACCCGTAGCTCTGTTTGTTGGATACATTATCGATAGCAATAGTAATACACAACCTAGTAATCAAATTGTAGAACATGAAGGGAATGTCGTTGTAATTGCACATAAGAATTGTCCCATGCAATGTTCGAAATGGAAGATAACCGGGGCATTTTTTATTTATATCTATAGAAATTTCTTCCAATAAGGTCCATTTGAATCCCCAGTCATCCTCAAAATAGTCTAATCTTCGCTCAGAACAGGCTTGACCAAACTGGAAATTTTCAACTTCCTCAATTGACCATACAGAGGTTGAACCATCATTGATGAGACATATTAGCTGGTTATTGTATAATGCTAATGACATACATTGTATGTCTGTGATGGAAACAAATGAAAACCCCCATTCATTTTTGAAAACATCCAACCAATAGATTGTGTACCCATAGTGAGGGTACTCTTCATAATCTTTGTCTAAATACAACCAAAATAGTTTATTCTTATAGAACACTGCATCCTTAAGGAGTGTAGTGCCACCATAAGGAAGTTCTGTCCTTCTCCACACCTTATCAAGGCTGCTACAAATGTAATACTTCGACTGCATCCTTTTATAAACATGTTTCAAGACAACCCAATCATATTTATTGGCAGTCACATTTTGCAGTAGTGAAAAGAAACCACAATATCCAACCGATATACAACCAATATTTTTAAAGGCCTTGGTAAATGGATTCATCACAAAATAATTGTTGCAATGGGAGTATTATGTTGAAAAAGATAGAAAAACCATGGATCCAGCTGTACACTCAACTCTGTATCTAGAATCAATAAATGACACAAGAAAACGAGAAATGCGCCCATATTGATTAAGGTATTCTCCAAGGAAATAATTTTTTCGATCATGGAAGAAAGGGCTAAGAAATCCAAATTCATTCATGGAAATTTGGTTGCATTGTGACAAGAAAGATTGGCTTTCTAAAACGTCCTTCTAGCATTTAGAAACAATTCTAAACTTAGTCAACACTGATAAAGGAAGCCATATAAACACCATTTGCAAAATATCAAATGGCAAAGAACTCTAGATGGTCGGATCCAATAAAAAACTGGAATTGCATGTACACACAATATACACAATAAAAAACTGGAATTCATAAGTGTGGTCTTCATAAGAAGTACTTATGAAGAAGTGCATGCGATTCAAGTGGCATCGCATGTATTCTGTTGCCACTTCTTAGATTCACTACGCGCCCATAAACTTGAATCACATGTACACACAATATACACAATAAAAAAACTAGAATTCATAAGTGTGGTCTTCATAAAAAACTAGAATCACATGTACACACACAATATAAGTGTGGTCTGACTGTAAAAAACTGGAATCGAGGCATGTACACACACAATATAAGTTTGCACGGGTTATATTGTGTGAAAACTTATCGATAAGAGGAATATACAATGAAACAGTTTGGCCAAAAGATTTATGCTGCTTTATCGGGAATTTCTGACTTACAATCTCCAGCTTTAATATAATATTCAGAACGTGTAGTAGAAATTCTTTGCCTCAATTTATAACATTGGTTTTTTTTTAGTTTTTTTTTTCTTAATCCCATAACCTTAATAAAATATAGTGCAATAGCAAACGATAAAAACAAAAACTCTAAGAAGCCGGCTGAGCGAATATACACACATAAAAAATACATATCAAGTATTTTTCAGTTCTTAAATTGCTGGTCATTTGGATCTCAAAAACTCTCACTCCTGGAGCTTGATTATCGAATTTAGAGGAGTGCAATGAGCAGATTGATTAAATGAAAAACATCCTCGGATTATTTACAAAAACCAAATGCATGGATAGATTATTTAAAGAGAGTGAAGGAGTGTGCGCATTAGTACATGTACGTGGATGCGTGAATAAATGAATCAAATTGAAGTAGATTTTTTTGCAGTTTTTTGATCGACAACAATTCCTGATGAAAAAAACAATTCATGATTAGTAAAAGAAGGCGCAGACTCAATTAAAACACAGACTGATGGAGTGACCTGATGAAAAAAACAATTCATGATTAGTAAAAAAGGCGCAGACTCAATTAAAACACAGACTGATGGAGTGAGCGCATAAATAAAAAACACATATCTGAATGCACATTAGCTCAGGAATGCACAATATCAAGAACAGTCTGTGCAATTTGTACTCGTTCTCCTAATGCCCAACAATAGATGAATGCACAATATCAATAATATCAATAGCAGTATTTGCCATTCATAGTCTTTCTCCTAATAAGCAACAGCATGCAAATGTTGATATAAATGTATTTAATTACGCCCTCCCATATTTGTTTCCACTCCTATGCCATATGGGCATTAATTGATTGAGAAGTGAACAGACCAGGCAACGTGTAACGAATTGGTATCTGCACAAAATGTTTATTCCTGTAACGTGTAATGAAATGAATTGATATCTGCACGAATTGTTTATTCCCACTCTTCATCATGCGACAGGGAACGTGTAAGAAACGGTAACGACAGGGAGAACGTAACAGGCCAAGTGTCAGAAAGGGTAGTTTAAAAGTTAATATTGGTTTTATTTGCATAAGTATAGTGTGTGTCAATTGAAAACCTGGCTTAGTAACATTTTAATCTTATAAAGTAAAAGTGAAAAAGTAATTAGGGTAAAGGACGCATTTATAAATGCACGAAAGTTATGAACACTTAATATCATTCATTGATTTGAGAGAATGACCAAAAATATGCTGGCATCATTAAATGTAGACCATTAGATTGGAATTTTACATTAAAAGCTTCATTAACTCATTAATTCCAATAGGGAGGACCTTGTCACGTAAATATAGAGATAATGTTCTATATAGTTGATGAAAATTAATAAATTATATAATTTTTATATTTATTTATTGTTATTATTGGGAGGTGCAAAATGTTTTTATTTATTTATAAAATTTGGAAATATAAAATAGGTAAATCGACAATACCTTATCATAAATTGGTTGTTGCAGAAATGATATGATGTAGATGGAATAAAGGAACCATCTCTCAGGTACCATAGTGTCTATACTGTTGATCTACAATAGATGCTGCTTAAGATATTATTCTACCCTGTTTAATAAATATCTCTATGAAAATATAATCATCAATTCGGGTGGTTACTGTCACTGAGGGGAGGCATTACAAAATTTTCGTTACAACCTCAAAACAAAGGGTGTGTTTCTCCCAACGTTTTTCTTAAAACCTGTTAATGCAGTGATATGTAGGACGACCATTGGGCTTGATTCCTGGTGTCCCTCTTGTGAGGATCATACTAGTTCTAGGGATTGTTTGATTAATTACATGGTTTGTTCTAGGAATGGTATGTTTAATTTTGGGAATGGAAATATTAAATAGATTCCCAATTGCCTGGTAATAGTTTTTAATACAGTTTGAAATCCTTTTTCTTTTTACCCAAGGAACCTTTGATAATGTTAAAATTTAAGACCCTGAAGAATTCTTAATGCTGTTAAGACTACTTATAAAAGATAAATACACTCGACTAACATAAGACACTGTTAAAGTTGAAAGAACTATGTGCATTACAATATTCTGTGGTTTTCTACACTTTTTAAATGGCAAGGTTTGACAATCATATATGTTGGCAGAATTGGAATTTGGTAATGGAAGCAAATTTTCTCTTTCTGCTGAGTTTCTCAGGGTTCAAAGTCTAGTTGCTGGCAACAAGATTAGAACCATACAAGGTGAAAAGGTAAGACTTAGCCATGATACCCTTCTAAAAGGATGAAACTATGTGTAGGTTATGCAAGTACCCAAGTTTTCTCATATCATCTAAACTCTCTTGGGCTCAATAGAACTGAAATTCATCGGTGAGAAAAGATCTGGTTTTAGAATAATTACCAACTTTTGATTTTCTTCTATGCGATAGTCGAAACTATTCTTCCTCGGTTTTCCTAAGAGAATAAATCTTGTTGACCATGAGATACAAAGCTTAACATTATTTCAGGCTCTAAAAATGTTGTAAAATTTGAAAAAGTGCCATTCGAATGTTTAATGGTCCGCCATTGATTCACTTCATTCTGCTGTTTCTACGAAATTGGTTTCATATTTAATTACTAGTGACAATGTGCATTCCATTTTAACTTAGTAACATATTTAATTACTATTATTCGTAGCAGCAAGAAATGTTGAAAAACCAATAATACTTCCATAATTGTTTGTAAGCATTGCCATATGAAGCTACTTTCAAGTGGGATGTTCAGTGGAAAAAAATGGATGGAATTAATTCACTATCTTCATATATCTTGGCTATCCCTACCCTACCTTCGATGTAAACCAACTAACATAGAGATTTGCATCCAAAGGTCTATCCCATGAGGAGATGGTTATGCTTTCGGGTATATATTGATGTTGATATATGAATGATTTTGAAGTAAGACACTACATTGCAATAAAATCAGTTACACTTGAGTAAAACAATAGCATTTTGCAATAAGATCAATTACACTTGAGTAAAACAATAGCATTTGAGGCAAGGACATCACAACTACAGTAGCACTTGTTATATATATAAATAGAATGTGAATATAATAGGTTTAGGCGGTGTTGGCACAAAGTTGTTAGACCATCCTGCGCAGGTTACCAACAAAAGGGGTATTGATGTACTCTAGTGCACTGGCATTTTCATATTTCCGAAAGGAAATAAGCCTCACCCGAAGTGAAACCGAGACAAAAGAACTAAGGGAAGGGTATGAATAATTCTACACAGACCTATAATCCTTCTATACTGTTACCATTCTAGCACAAGATAGATACTTACTTACCACATCATATACTAATACAGAAGAACAGAACTATACAGAACATTAAGAAGGGATAACGACATGTAATTCATAACAGATAATGCATAATGACATTTCAGAGATACAAAAAGTAAAATGAACCAGGAACATTTTCAAAATTTGATCTCCAATATATTTCTGTTATATTAGAAGTCTTTGGACAATAAGAATTCACAACTTTACATTAGACACCCATCCTACCTAGTATAAGAGATCATTAGGTACATCTCAGTATAATGCTACAACTGATCACAATGAGTCTAGAATCTTTCAGTTCTTGCATCTCCCTATCTCTCATTCACTTATTACAATACAATACAATACTAAAGAGAACATACAAAATATTCACCCAAGAAGAGAATCATTCACGAGAGAATAATCCCCATCAAGAGAATCATCCCCACAATTTGTTCATTTTTTTCTCTTGAGAACACATAGACCCTCTTCTCTTCTTGATTATGTTGTAATTGTATTAGCTCCAAAACTGATTATGCACTAGCTTCAGATTGTGTTCTCTTTAAACGTCTTTCTGTTGCACGTTTCATTTTTCAACCTTATTCACTTGGTTGGTTGTCTCTTTGATGAGTTGCGCAACATCTTTTATCAAAATGAAGGGCCCAACAGGCCCTGACCACAATCCTTAACTCGACCCGAGTCAAGTCTTTGATTCTTCAGTGCTCTTTGATTCAGCGTGTTGTCCTTCAAGGGTTTTACTTTCTTCCACCTTGGCTCCTTCAAACGAAGGGCCCAACTTTGGCACTAACTCAAATGCTTTTTCTTTGACCTCCTGGAATTGTTCAAGTTTATCTCGCCATTTTCTGGCAAGCAATGAAGTTTCTACAACAAATCATTGTTTTGCGCTGAGGTTGAATTCCTTCAGGTTGGATGCAATGAGAGAATTCCATTCCACATCTTCTAATGTATCAACCTATTGCATCTGCAGGTATGCATTTTGAACTATAGTCTTGAAGGCTTTGAGTTCCTTCTTTTCTATTGTTTGAGCTTCAAATATAACGTTCAAAGAATTGTCCTCTTGCTGCATTTCATCGAATTTTGCATGTTTCTCCAGAGGATCGTGTGTTTTAGTTTCTTCTTCGTTGAGTGTTTAGATTATGGTGCGCAAGTCTTCCAATGCATGGTTGCGGCAGGTTATAACACCCATCTAGTCAATGAATTCCTTGAAGATGGTGGTAAATTCAACAATATATTTGTGCATCAAGGCTCTGGAATCATTGCCTTCCAGGGAAACACGTTCTAGCTGTTGTTGAAGTTCTTTGGGTTGTGCCTCGCCTTAAACTTCACTCCCTCCAACTGTGTTTGAAGGTCCTCTACTCAATATGTTAGTACCTCCCATGCTTGCTAAACCAATCTGTGTTGTTCCTCTGGTTCTACAATGACATTGTATTCGAGCATCTGAGTGGATGCTTTTCTGAAAGTTGGCCAGATCTCTGTGAGCTTTCCCTTCATTTTCTCTACTTTATCTTCTGCCTGGATTTTCAAGTATTCTTCCTATGTTATTTTGGTTTGTTCCAACATTCCTTCCTGTCTCCAATACTTAGCTTATGTTTCAACTTGTTGAACCCGTTGCTCTAGGTGATCAGTTGAGGCTCTGATCAACCCTAGCAGTTGTGGTGTCGGCAACTGAGTGAGCTCTCTGGATGTAACTGTGGCCTCCAGTGGGAGGATTTTCTGGCGCTGAATCCCACTGGCTATGGATTGCTCAGATGGTGTCTCAATTTCCTCTTCTCCCTAGAGTGATCCTCACAATTGTTGGGCTAATTTAGTCTTCAGAGCTAGCGAAAGAAAAGGGATATCTTCCACCTTTGCTAGGAAGAGCTGTAACAATTCTGAACATTGTTGCAGATCTTGTAGGAAGGGTTCCAATTGTTATTTTAGCGGGGATGTGCTTTGTCCTGACTGAGCCTCTTATGGTGCTTGAGACTCTTCCTCATTTTGCATCCTGAGTTGTGTTATGGGTGGAACTTCAAGGGTTTTTATCTTATCCTTCATGACTTATGTGCCACTCTCTGTCCTCAGAGATTGTGTACTATGGATGGTTGGCTCTCCTGAAAGGGAATTGTTTCTAGAATATCATGCTGCAAAGGTTCTAGGGAATTAGGTGGTAGAGGGACTATGGTATCTACAATTAGTGACGATGGTTGTTGCTCAATGACTATGTTGGAAGGTATACTGGGGTTAGACTCAGGGTCATCGATGATATGGATAATATTCAGAGTTGCTCGAGTGGTTGCTCGGGTGTGAAGAAACATAGTCGATATAGGCTGGGGGTTGATTATTTTAGTTGGGTTGATTGATGGGGACACACCGATTCTGGGATTCTTAGTCAGAACCTCCTGTATAAATGTGGCAAATAATATTTCATTAATGGTCTTACCTAAGAAGATGGCCTCGTCTGGAAGCTTGGGACATCTTGGCAAATGCCTCTTTTTCTTCTGCAACTGGTGTTCTTCCTCCTTTTATGATTCTGAGGTCATTGGTGACTTYTGGGGMTATTCTACCTTTCCAGATCTTGACCCTGCTTCTTCTTATGGATTYTTCTTCTTTAACAATTATGGTGGCAATGAATAGTGGACACCTGACTTGCATAGGGTGCGTTTAACTCCTGGCCAAGAAATGRTTTCTTTGTCTAGTATCTCCTCATCCAAATAGAATGGTAGGGGGCTTGTATGAAAGTCTGAAGGCTTTGCATGCCTTGAACAGATGAATGTATAATGGCGGTTTAGAGAAAATGATATGTTCCTCGTATGCAAATTCATAATTTATTGTGGTATATGCATCCTTTGGGTAGCGTCAATCAACTTATTGTACCACTTTAGGAACATATCGTTGTTGAACTCCATGTTTTTTGAGTTTTCCCTTACATGCCCAGGCTCACAAATCTTAGCGAGGCAACTTTTAGCGAAAGGTGCTAACTATCTTCTCGTGGGTGGCCTCCACTTAAACACTGCAAAATATAGAAGCATATATCCATATGTGAAGGTGCCTTCCTTCTCGTGAACTTCCTCGCAAGCGACAATGAGTTTTTCCAACAAGTAACTACACTAATTGAACACTACACCATTTGTGTAGAAGTCAGCCACTGACATGGAATCCAGTGTACATTCACCCTTATAGTAAGAGTGCATGACCTTGCTAGCGATCACATAGCATGTCGTTCTGACCATCTCAAGGAGGATTGGTTCGATTCTTGTCGTGCGACCTCCCTTATGTGTATGTAAGCACTCATACATGCTAATATCGCCCTTCCTCTTTCCATGCTTTCTTGATCCTTGAAATCCTTTGGAGACATATTCTCCCTCCAAAGATAGTCCCTTCAGTTGGTGAATATCTTCAACATGAATGGGATATCGTTTGTCGAGCCATAAACTATGATCATGCACCCTGTTGATCAGGAACTTAGTGCATCGCGCAACTTCACCAGTGGTTCTGAACACTATGAGGTCCTAGAGATTCATGATTGTCGAGTGGAACAAATTTAGAAACTCAGCCTTTAGGAGGAATTGCACCTCCTTAGTCGTCCCATAGTCCATCTCACATAACTCATCGATGTTCATTTGGGGGAACAACGCCGTGTCCGTGAGATCCAAATTGAGGAGTTTTGCCTGCTCCGATTTTCCTTTGACATCGACTAGGACCTAAATCCTAGGATCATAGGGATCATTTAGAATTGATTCCTTCAATACAAAGCCTCATCCTCCCAATAATCTTGTCATTTTCTCTTTGGAGTTCTAGTAACGATACTTTCTCAAGAACTGGGTGGCGTCTGACTTCGCAAAATGCACTAGGATTTAAAGACTCAACAAAAAAAGACAAGGAGGAGAATATAATGGTGTTCATAACAAGATTACAAAGTATTATAAATAAGGTAATGGGATAGACCATTAATGGATCATCAATGAATGAGTAATGAGGCCAACAAAACAATCTATGGCGCAGATGTGCAACGGGACTGGTAACGGGGTAAAATCTTCGAGCGAGATTCTAACTTTAATGGGTCTCTTACTCAACACATGGTCAACGTGAGGGTCTTACCATTTTAACTATTGAGAATCATGGAAAGCTTATTGATAGGGTCTATGTGGACAATCACTTTTAAGACTTGACAAGACATGTTGACAGTTCTTGGCAGTTACCCTAAAAGCTACAACTAGAAATGACGTTACTAGGACTTAGCCGTCAATAAAGTTGAGATTCGATTCTCCCCCAACCACAAAGGTTTTCCAGCGGCTGTAATTGTATGACTGAGTAGATTGAATACATGTCAGACATTGCATTGTTGCGTGGTTATCTTACAAAAAACACCTAACAATGAAAATGAGATGGATATGTCATGGTGATCCTAAGCACCCTTCGACTTTATTATATAAAACAAAATTCAACATTACTATAAACTTCAACAGAAAATCAAAGTCTACCTACTGTACATGCTCCCTTGGATTGGAGCAACCATGGTTCATTTCAAGTGTGTGTAACATAGGGTTTTAGGCGTGCGCCATTCACCCACACTGATAAAAGGACACCACCCAGTTGCGCTAGCTTGATTGCACTAGACTGTCTAATCTCAGCCACTAGGAATGGCCCTAACCAATGCATGCACAACTTGATTGGATGTTTCTGATAGAGACTTCCATAGAGGAGTACCTTATCGCCTTGCACAAACTTCTTAGCCTTAATGTGTAAATTGTGCCAAGCCTTCTGCCTAGCTTTCTCCATTGACTGATGAAAATCAACGAGGAACCTTGCTTCTTCTAGTTCCTGTAGGTCTGCAATCCTTTGAAAAATGGATGCATCATCTGTCATGTGTGTAGCCTGAGCTATGTAGAGACAGGGGGTAATAAAATTTGTAGGTACCATAACTTCCTTCCTGTAAACTAATTGAAACATGGTGTACTTGTGCAACTTCTTTGTAGTAGTCATATAAGCCTATAAAATTGTTGGAACTTTGTCATCCCAGCATTCCTTGTTTTCACAACACACCTTCATCAACCATTTCTCCAAAATCTTGTTGAATGCCTCTACTATTACATTGGCTTGTGGATTATAAGAATTTCTTTTATGGTGATGAATAACAAATTGTGTTGTCAGTGTTGCAATTGTGTTTCTCATGATGTGGCTACCTTGATCACGAGTCAGGATCCTAGGACATCCAAACTGATCAATAACATTTTCGAATATAAATATAGCCACTGTATCTGTTGAACAACCCTGGAATTCTTTTTCTTTAGACCACCATGTAAGATAGTTTGTTGTGGTAATAATATATCCGGCCTTTGAATGTCTTGCGGGAGGGTTAATTGGTCTAATAAAATCAATAGCCCACTTCTCAAAGGCTTGTAGTTCCCTAACCGATTGAAGAGGTAATTCATATTTGTGTGATGGCTTCCCTACTCATTGACAAACATCGCAAGACCTAGCATAAACTTTAGCATATTTGAATAACGTGGCCCACCATAATCCGACTTGGAGAACCTTCAGTGTTGTGGCTTTCCCTCCAACAAGTACTCTCGCAACTCCACTATGGAATTCCCATAGGATATATTGCCTTTCATGGTTTAGGACACACCGTTTGAGAATGTTATCCAGTCCCATCTTATAGAGTTGTCCTGCAATAAGTTGGTAATATTCTGCACAAACTATAAGGTGCCTCTTCTGGGTTGCATAATAATCCCCTGGGAAAGTCCCTGTACCAAGGAAAGAAACAATCTCTTCGAGGTATTCTGGAATGGATTCTATCTAGAATAGGTCTACATCAGGGAGTTGGTCATCTACTGCTCCTCCACTTTCCCCTAATTCCAGTCTTGACAGGTGATCGGGTCCTACATTACATCTTATGGGTTTGATAATTACCTCAAAGGAAAACTCTTGAAAAATTAAGAGCCACATGAAAATCCTTCCCTCAAGAACAAAATTATTTACAAGGTATTCCAACGCAGAATGGTCAGTGAAAATCTTAAAATGAGAACCTAGTAAATAGTGTTGAAATTTTTGCAATGCATAGATCATAGCCAAACCTTCCCTTTCGATTGTTGCGTAGTTGCATTCAGCTTGAGACAGTTTTCTACTGGCAAAGCATATAGGGTGATCAATATTCCCTTCCCTTGGTTGTGCTAAGATGGCTCCTAGCGTGACACCCAATGCATCCATGTGTACATGGAATTCAATTTCCCAATTGGGGTTTATAAGGATTGGTGCAGTACTGAGCTTTTCCTTGAGTGTATCAAACACCTTGTCACACTCAGTCGTCGACCAAAATGCTTTAGAATTTTTCAATAATTTCTCCAATGGTGTTGTAATACTAGAATATCTTCTGATGAACCTACTGTAGTATCCGATATGCCCAAGCACCCTGCGCAAATTTTTTGAACTTATAGGTGGCGGTATGTTTAGGATAACCGCAACTTTAGCTAGGTCTACAAGGAATCCTTCCCAACAAAGAATGTGGCCTAGCAGATTTCCACGCGATACACAGATAATACACCTCCTCAAGTTTAGAGATGTTTGTAACTCTTGACATCTATCAAACATAAACTAGAGTGGCCCTATGTGCTCCCTTAGAAAACTATATACCATCCAGTCATCCATGTAGACTTCTAAGAACCTATGTATGAAATCATGAAATGTTGCAATAACTATCCTAGAGAAGACTGCATGTGCATTCTTTAGGCCAAAAGTCATTATGTTATATGCAAATGGCCCCCACTTAGTTATAAAAGTGGTCTTATTCTTGTCATCCTATAAATTATGACATGGTGATACCTCAATAATCCATCTGTAAATGAATATGCTTCTTTCCCTGCAACTTGATCTAATGCCTCATCACTGAATGATGTCGGAAATGGATCGTATACACATGCAAAATTCAAACTCCTATAGTCAACACAGACTCGAATGTCCTCGGTACCCTTTTTTCTCTATATGACTATGGGGCTAACCCATTTTCCTTCTTCAACCGGAAATATTAGTCCTGTCGTAAGCATTTTGTCTATTTCTTTTTTGACATTTTCTTTCACCTTGGGATTGAGACGATACGCTCCATGCTTCATGGGTTTTGAGTCAGGTTTTAGCTTGATCTTCATCTCCCCCATGGTTCCTTTTATGCCTTTCAGTTCTGATTTTTTTTTTGGGAATAGGTATTTTTATTCCTGCAATAGACTCTAGATTTCATTCATGATCTGCTCATCCCAATAATCCCTTATAGAAGCTATCTTAGGATTCTCTTCGCTCCCTATGTTTACTTTCCGCAAATTTAGAGGATGGGTATAGGTGCTACTTGTATGGCTAGGTGTAGTATCCTAGATTTCCCTAGCTACCACAATTGATTTAATATTGAGGTTCCTAAGTTCTTCTACTTCATTTCGTTCTTCTAGCTCCTTATCAACTTTGCAGTAGGCTACCAGTATTCTGACAGGGTTGTGGTCTCGATTGGACTGAAGAAAATGGGAATGATCATAACATACCATTGGTCTTGATTTGGATTCATAATCAATAGCAAATAACATCTTCTGAATTGTTTGAAGGACTAGGTGGAGCTCCAGAGTCTTACTAATAAACGAAAAATCTCTGTAAAATTGGTCTTCTAGTCTCTACCATTGACTCGTTTGTCTCTTGGTCTCTTCATGAATGTACTAGGTTTTTGGAATTGCACCTAATGAGTGGAAAAATAAGTGAACCCATACCTAACATGGTACTTCCACAACTTTCCATTGCTTGATGCACTACTCAAGATGCATTTTGGGGTTATAATTCCCATCGAACATTTGTGCTTTAGAAAAATCCATGTTCATTTCTGTTGTCACTTGATCGCTTCTGAGAAACCTGTATCAAATATCTCTCTTTACGTCCTCCCAATATAGAAGTGAAGCTCTATGACTAGCCCACCACCTGGTTGGGGTATCCTTCAAAGCTATGTCCATAACCAATATCCTTTACTTTGGCTCAATTTTTTCATCTATATTAATGAGAAAGCTAATAAAATCTGGAGTATCGTCATATGTTGGGTGATCCCTCATCTCGGTTCTAATCCATCTCATTGCCCTGATATTTGCGCAATGTCTTGAAAATATTTCATATGAAACCTACAACCAACTATCAAAATCTAGTTTTGAGTCCTCCTCCACTGATTTCATACTCCTCCAAATTACATATCCATTTGCAGTGGGGTTGATGTAATCTGGCCTCATTCATATTGTTACAGTGTATAACTAGTCGAGAACTTCGGGTTCCATGTTATTATCCACTGGCTCAGTATATCTAGGTCCCATGTATGGATCTAAGGGTTGGATTACTTTTACTCCATCTTCTTCAAATGTCATAGGAACCCTCTTTAGGTCAATGATAACATAATTTTTACAAGCCCAATCAATTCCCAATAATGAAGGGTAGGGGTCTTCATCTCCCATGATTTCAATGACTTCAAAATCATCTATCGTTTTAACTCCTGAAACATATACTTTGACATCTTCCAACCTTCCTACTGGAAAAATGCAGTATTGATTTTCCATTCTCAGCTGGATGGGGGAGTAAACTAACTGAGGTTTCCCTAGAGCTTCCCAAGTATTTTTGGGTAAGATGTTGACATATGAACCCAAGTCTAGCATGACATATTTAATTTCAAAGTTTTCTAACGGGGCTTCCAACCTAAATTCTTTTCTAGTTCACACCTTCCTTCTTTGTATTCTATGTGTATTATTCTCAGGGAGTTTGGTAGTTATCTTAGTCTTTGGGGCTCCCTCATCGCTCAGGATTAGGTACAAGGTGTTCCACAACTTATTATAAAGGTGATCATCTCCTACGATATCAAAGAATAATTGAAACCAGAGGTTGATTATATTTTGGGACTGGTCCCAGGGTCTTCTCTAATTTACAGGGTTTCAAGGTGCAAGAGGTGAGGCAGGAGCTTGAGCAATCTTGGGTTGCAATGTGACTTTAGGGGGGGTTTCTCTTACTTTTGGAGCAGATTCATCTTTAAATATTTCTACTTCATCTTTGAAAAATAGATTTTGTTTCAAAAGATCATCCCTGTCATCCTTGGGGGCTTCTTTCTGGATCTTGGGCCGATTGTCAACATCTACCCCAGTTTTTTCTCCTTCTCGAGTTATGATGTCAACTTTAGGGAACCTTTCTTCAAATTCTCTCATGAGTTTTGAGCCTATAAATTTAACTCCTCTTTGACGAGCCCGATCCTCCCACTTTGTGATCAGATCTGGGCATTCTTCAGTTGCGTGGGAATTAGTTCTACAGCGTGAACACCATGGTCATCTTGGATGGGGACAATATCTGGCCATATGTCCCTGTTCATTGAAATTGTAACATCAACCTGGTCCTTGTCCTCCATTCCTCCCTCCTCTAAATCTGCCTACACCGCCACTTCCCTGGCCTCTTCCTGACTCTTGGGGTGTCTCATTTATCCTGAATGCAGTTCGGTCCAGTCTGTCGACAAGTGCATATGATTCCCTACATTGGTTTGTAGCATGTGTCATGGACCCAAAAAATTCACAATGTATTGTATTGGGGGTTGGTGAGTACTTCTGCAGGATGGGGTAGTGTCTCAGTGCATTCCCCTAAGTCTGACAAATTTCATAGTATTCAACCATTTAAGAGGGTTGGGAACTTGGGAAATTGTTGTATTGAATTGGTGTATGAAATGGTGGAGTTGTTGATGCTTGTGCAACTCCTCTCATTGGTCCTATAGGGGGGTGGCCTATTCCCCTTATCCATGGACACTCAGTTGCCAGATGCCCCTCTGTGTAGCTTCATGTGCACCAAACTTGAGGTTGCGCTAGATTGAGTAGAGTTAATTCTTGGATTGTTTCCATGAGTGAAGATATCTTTCCTAGAGATTTGACATGTGTGAATCTATCGGATGTCTGGTTATCCTTAGGATCCTTGGGTATCCTGCCATAGCTTCAATCTTCATTGATTATTCCAAAGCCTTTGTCAGTGTGGTTATTCTCTATTGCGTCAAGGGGATTCGATTCAAGGGAAAAAACCTTTGGATGTACC
Source organism: Picea mariana (assembly GCA_032191745.1). NCBI lineage: Eukaryota > Viridiplantae > Streptophyta > Pinopsida > Pinales > Pinaceae > Picea > Picea mariana. Next base: position 128,959 of record JASDQU010735295.1, read on the forward strand.
ATTCACTTTGATGGTCTTCATGAATTGGGTGTGCAAATATCCCAATAGTGTCCTTAAACTTCTGACTGTATTTCCATGCAAACTCCCCCTCTCTCTATTGAATCTCACGCAACTCAGACATAAATTGTTGTTCTGACTGAGGTAGCTTGAATTCAACAATGAATTTCTGACACACCTGTTCAAGGGTAAAGGCATGTCCTTGTACCTGAGGCTCAATAACCTTCATGTATGATTTGAAGGCACGACCCCTCAAGGTAGTCTGGAATTCTACAAAATTGATCGTATCCAAGGTCACTTTGGACCTCTATATGGCCTCACATAGAAACCAATGTTGTTCTACATCCTCATCCCCTTTACCCTAGAATTCTGTGTATCGGGCGATCAATCCTCCTATGTTCCCAACCATTTTCAGTGTTCTTATTCTTATCAAAATAAATCTTAATGGCCCTGGTTTCTATTTACCAGGATAATCTACTATCCTCCCACTCATTACGGTTGCGGGTCTTGCTAAACTGACTAAATTTGGAAAAATAGGATTTGCATGAGTATGAGTTACTAAGCTTACCAAGGCTATTGAAAGCGCCTAGGGGATGGGCGACTTGAGGCTAGTTCCATTGACTTCTGGGTGGGTTTCTTTGATCTGGGGGGTCTCATTTTCTTGTACCGAAGAAACTTGCTCCACTTCATGGTCAAATGCTCTTGGGTTTGGGACCGAATATTCTCTATCTCCCCCAAGATCCAGACGTCCCTTGTCCTCTCTTGCTTCTACATCTTCCTCATCTCGTTTGCTCTACATGGGACTTCTTTCAAAACTCATTTATCTTCCTTTCAAAACTCCTTTATCTTCCTTTCATCCACTTCTCCAGGTCCGATTTCTTTCCACAACACTTTAGATTACTTCACTACTCTCTTTACCTTTCCCTGTCACCATTTCTCAACTATGTCGGCTCTCCTCAGGTGTTGGGTATATGTGTTATATTCTTTGCATGTGTGTGTGTGGGCGCGTCAGATATGACAACTGCGTCTGACGATACCTACCACTAGAGATCTACCATGTGCGTCGGGCACTTTCCTATGGGGGTCCCAAGGGGGGGCAGGTATGCCCCCCCTGGTTATGCGCAGTGCCCCGAATTTTTTTTTTGGTGTGGTTTTTGCTATTTTTAGCGGATTTTGCTATTTTTAGCGGATTTGTAAATTAATCCCGGATTAAGGGATTAGGGTTTTGGTATCTACGGAATACCTAAAAACATTGTATATATTGTATGGTGAATGGTGAAATTTGAGATAATGAATATAAGAAAGGTTTTCCCGGTTGAGGGTTTCCGGTATAAAATCTTTGTGTACTATGTGTATGAGCCATTGATTAATTTATGTATTTCTTAAGAATCTATATGCATTGCTTTACTTCACAGGTTTAAAACTTACATTTGGTATTATAGCTCATTTTTGGCTTTAGAGGGATGCCTTTGTTGTTGAGGGTTTGGCTCGGTCTTGTTAGATCAAGTTTATCTTGGGTCTGTGATAAACCTAGGTTTAGTGGGAGATTTTGCAGTGGAGATTCGAGTAAAGAAAGAGGAATGGCGAGCTCATCTAGAATTGAGATAGAGAAGTTCAACGGTAGAAAAATTGAGCTATGGAAGCTCAAGATGGAGGACCTTCTTGTAGACAAAGAACAATGGATCGCTTTGTATCCTGTTACATAGCCTACCGGTACACTGTCTACTAGCACACAGGCTACTGGTACACAACCTACTAGTACAGAAACTACCAGTACACCAGCTACTGGTATGTCGAAGGAAGATTGGGACAAGTTGGACAGAAGAACAAGGAGTACTATTCGACTCTGCTTGGCAGATTCAGTGTTATTGAATGTCTCAGGAGAATCGAGTAAGATTTCCATCTGGTGCTACAAGAGCAAAGGGGATCTTAGAGTTGATACACAGTGATGTGTTTAGACCTGTTC
>JASDQU010735295.1:171207-182465 GCA_032191745.1 Picea mariana
AACAACCTTTCTGGAAATTCTACCCAGAAAATTTCGTACTGGTCGCTTGATCTTTTCAAGTAGAAGACAAGATCCTGAGCGACATCCCAGTTTAGGTTCCGTAACTATGCTTCCTTCAGTATGAACACATCACAGTTACGGTCCCACCATTGCCAAACATCAAACTTGTGGATCTGTGGAAGCATTCTCCCTATAGGTTCCCTTGTAAAATTCGGGTCCCGACAACAAAACCATTTTGTTGGCACAATGTTGTTAGACCAGGGTCCTGCACAGGTCACCAACAAAAGCGTACCGATGTAGTCTAGTGAGTTGAAATTTTCATATTTTTGAAAGGAAAGAAGTCTTACCCGAAGCACAATTGAGACAAAAGAACTAAGGGAAGGGTAAGAAGAATGATGTACAGATCTATAATCCATTTATACTGTTACCATTCTAGCACAAGATAGATACTTAGTTCAGATCCTTACCACATCATACACTAATACAGAAGAACATAACTATACATAACATTAAGAAGGGATAACAACATGTAATTCATAACAGATAGTGCATAATGACATTTCAGAGATATAGAAAGTAAGATGAACCAGGAACATTTTCAAATTTTGATCTCCAATATATTTCTGTTATATTAGAAGTCTTTGGACAATAAGCATTCACATCTTTACATTAGACATCCATCCTACCCATTATAAGAGATAATTAGGTACATCTCATTATAATACTACAACTGATCACAATGAGTCTAGGATCTTTCCTTCTTAATTACAGTCTATATATGGAGTACAGATCTAGTTCTTGCATCTCCCTATCTCTCGCACACTTATTACAATACAATACAATACTAAAGAGAACATACAAAAGAGTCACCCAAGAAGAGAATCATTCACGACAGAATCATCCCTACAATCTAATCCTTTTTTACTCTTGAGAACCCATTGACCCTCTTCTCTTCTTGATTCTATTGTAACTATATTAGCTCAAAAATTGATTATGTACTGGCTTCAGACTGTTTTCTGTTTCAACGTCTTTCTGTTGTGCATTTCCTTTTTCAGCCTTCTTCACTTGGTTGGTTGTCTCTTTGATGAGTTGCACAACCTCTTTTATCAAAACAAACGGCCCAACATGTGGCTTAAAAATTTGTAATTTCTTTAATTAGGTTATTTAGTTACATTTTGTTGGGAAAAAAAAACTTAAGGTTCATTTTAATAATTAAAGAGATTTGTCATAAATATTTGTTTAGAATTTCCTATATATTATATTTTATTTATATTTATGATAAATATATTTAGTATATGAGAGATATGGAATTTCTTAGATTTTCAACATGGAGTAGATCATAAACAAAATATTTTAATTTTCACTTTAATTAAAGTAATTCTATATCAATTTTACATAGAGAGAATGAAAGAGAGTGAGAGTAATTGAAAATAAATATTTTATTACTCTTTTGATAGGTACTTTCTACATCTCAATACTAGGAGATGTATAATTCTTTCGATAATTTAATATCTAGTTTACATGTGACATTTAAAAAATTATTAATAAGAAAAAATAAACAAAATATTGTAATTTCCATATTAATTAAAATAATTCTATATCAACTTTATATAGAGAGAATGAAAGAGAGTGTGAGTAATTAAAAGTAAATATTTTAGTATTATTTTGATAGGTGTTTTCTACTTCCCCACATGCTCAACATGGAGTTGACAGGTAACATTTAAAAAATATTAATAACAAAAAAAAATATTCAATGTGGGTCATATATAAAATATTTTAATATCAATATTATATATGATGATGATGGTGGTAGTTAACATTATATATATATATATATATATATATATATATATATATATATATATTAAGGAATTGAAAGTGCCACGTGGAATAAGTAATGAAGGTGCCACGTGGAAGATGCAGGTATATCCACATGGTGATGGATGCATTATAAGGTTTCCAAATCATAGAAAAAAAAKATCCCCTTACTTTTTGACTTTTACTATAAGCTCCCTTTACAAATAAGTTATTTTTATAACGTAAGTAACACTCCTCATTGACAAGAGGTTAAACTGCAAGCGGGGGTAGCATTGGTCGCATGTATGGGGTTAAGGATAGATGTTACTAAAAATCACATGACTACAAACATAGTAACCGACTTAATGTGAATTGTGACCTCAAAATGAGAACTCTGGCCCAAAAAACCCATATTTTTGCATAAAAAACATCAAAATCAACCCCCAAATCAAAAAGTGGTGCTACTGGTAGCACCATTTTTTAAAACATGGTCAAAATTACAACGTTTTTCAAACATGGCCTTCAAAACTTAGACAATAGCTCAGAAAAACCTTAAAATCAACACCTAAAAAAATTAAGATGTTTTTGAATTTTTTCTTTTCTTTTCAAAACGTTAAATTTTGAGATCATTTGAAATAGTATTTTTATGACTTGGTACCATTAAAACCAAAACCTCAAAATCAACCATCAAATTGAAAAGTACTGCTACCAGTAGCACCCATTCTAAAATTAGGGTATGAAAATGACATTTTTATAATGTGGTAAAAGAACTCATCATTACTGTAAACAAAATCATAAAATCAACCCTTAAATGTTTACTTTTTAAATGTTATTATCATGCAAAGCACAAGGTAATACATAATGCCATGAAAATATCACAATATACTTCAAAAATTCAACGTCACTTTTTAATAATAAAAAAGTAAATACAAGTTACATTGAATGAAACACAAATAATTTCTTAAAAGTATTGTTATATTGACCATATTAAAAATATATGAGCTAATAAATTTTATTATATTATCCATAATAATAAAACATATCATTCATAAAACATAACAAAATATTCATAACTTCATGTAATATCATATGTAAGTTCAATGCTCATTTTTGGTTACCATACAAACATCATATGGAGAAAAAATGCATAAAATGTTTCGTACACTTATTCAGATTGACTCATGGTTTCTGAAATAACATCAGAGTCTACATTGTCTTCAGATGAATGTTTGGATGAAGATGTAGATGATCCATACTATTATCTATTGTCGATGAATGCACCATATGAGTCTACATGCATGCCCAACATTTCAGATGTCAAATGCCTTTTAGATCTACGACTAGGTTCAAAAGACTCTCATCTTGCATTTATTTCTTGCGGCAACAACCTCTTGATAATCTTTGTTGTCTTGGAGCGTAGAGTTCCTCTCTTTGTCAAATTGAAGTCATAAAAAAGTATGTCAACATCATCTAATTTTAAGAGGTCAGTGCGACGATGAGTTGTATTTTGACCCTTTCTTTTTCTCTTTCTATTGACATGTTTCTCAACCACCATCTCTGGCTTGTACACACCATTGAATGGGTGTGTACTTGTTGCATACCAATGCACTTCAATTGCAATAACATCATCATTTTCTTTCTCAATCTTTATAACCTTTCCTATCCAGAATGGATAACCATGTGGATCTTTAGTCGCTAAAACTGCAATCATGATAGCCTCCTTAATATCTTGTACTGAACCCCTACAAAGGTCTTCCATGGCTTCACGTTGTGCACGTGACCTTCGCGAACCAATATGAATTTTTATTTCCTCTACTTGTGTAAACTCAATAGCACCTTGAGATTCTTTTTGAACTTCAACAATGTTTGTTTCTTCAGATTTGTTTGGCATATTTTGTGGCCAATGAAATGGAGTCCTCAACATTGTATCTTCATTTGTTGAGCTTGAAATTATGTCACTTTGACTATTGAAAAAAGACTCCCACCAAACAGAATCAACAACATCAAAGTACTCATATGTATCCTTAATGGAATTTTTAATTTCTTCCAGGCATTCAGAATAATCTACATCTCTATTACGCCTCTGTGCATTATGGATTTCAACAACTGATTGTAAAAATAATAACTTTGATGAAAAAATTGGACGATCTGGAATGAACTTCAAAAATGATAAACCTGATGAAGGCCCCCATTTTGTAGTAGTTGAATACTGTTTTCCCCATATAAGTGTTTCCCATCAATTTTTTTGAAACAAAATTGATGTTGGAAGATAATATCATTAAGTTGCTCAATACATTTTTCTTCACGATGTGATCCCTGAATAAATCTTTGCATGTCAACAATATCTTCTAATATATGAAAAATAGGCTCTGGAATGTATGCTTTATTGATACATTCAATCAATGATGGTAAACTTCCAACATTTTTCCTCTTCAATGTTACTGAAAGATGACTGAACATTTGATCAATATGATCATGAGTGTGTCCAACAAGAATGAAACCAACTTTCACCTTTTGAAATATTCCCATTTCAATAAGCATGCTTATATATTCAAACACAATTTGATTTTTATTTTCACAACTAGTGTTGTCCAACTATAGATAGAGAACTTGAGGAAGATTTCCAGACCAGTGAGTGAGTACATGATGAATTATGGTGATGGTCATATTTTCACCATTATGAATATTTGGAGCTATGAAGTAAACTCTTGGACACATTTTCCCATTGAAAACCATACAACCAACCAAGTGAAACTGAATGAAATTCTCTTCCTGTAAATTTTTGGGTGTATAGACAAAATGTGGTAGAAGTGTTTTCTTATGGTCCATGCCATCAATTATCATACCTAAATATTTTTTTGGAGCATCATAACACTTCTTCCGATGTTTGTACAACTTCTGCCTTTCACTTGATTGTTGATTTCGATGTTCTTGAAGTGCTTTGACCATGAAATCTTCACTTCACATAAAATAAAAATATTGATCATATGTTTTAATAGTTGATAACTATTCAATTTAAAAAAAAAAAAAATAGTAAATACATACCTCTTTCTGCCCCTTCAGATTTATCTCTTCTTGATTTAAGATTAGCACATATACTACAAATCCTCATCCTTGACTTCTTAGGAATACAAACATTGTTGAATTGTTTCTTCCATATTCTTGTAAAATATGCATATGTAATAAAATTATGATTTCCTTCAACACCTTAAACATATCCTTTGTACAATTTGTATATTTTCCTCCTTGAAAAATTATCTGGAATATGTATTTTGTCTCTATTTGTCATACACTCTCCATGTTTGGAAAAGAAATCACGCATCCATGACAATGTAGTGTTTGTGAATGGCCCACTCTCTCATCCATGATGTACCTTTGAATAAAATGATGGATCTTTTTCCAACCATCTCTGGATTCTTGATAGACGAATATTACTAATTGAGTGGATTTTTTTGAAAGCCTTTCTGCAAAATAAAATATTTTCAATGCGATAATCATATCATGTATTGGTGGATATCATGCACCCCATCAAATATGAATTTTTCATGTTCTTATTCCTTGACAAATATGTCTTCCTTTTATTCAAGGCATACATGCAGTCCATGATTTTCAAACAATTCTTTTGACAACATTCACTTGAAATCAATTCACCTATGGAAGTTGATTTAGTGAGAAATTCTTTCCTAGACTTTGTATAACTAGAATGATTTGGATTGATATAAAAAGGTCTAATCCTGGTCCTAGACACAATATTTCTTTGCAATGTCTCCACTATTTCATCATTCTCACTAGAAGGATTTTCCTTATCACCACAAGGAGTATCAAACAAAACATTGTGAGGAGTCCGAACTAGAGAATGCCTATCACCTTCATTTGTTGCAGCTGAATGTTTGAGAACATCATCATCAACATAATCATTTGGAGGAAAATCATCATCAACATTGTGTCCACTATTGACATAACCATCTTCATTGCTTTCAAAATCCCCACTTGAGTGAAAATTTTCACCATCTTTCTTAGTGCCTTGAAAACCTTCATCAATATCTCGAAAATCCTCACTTGGAGGAAAATCAACATCAACATTGTTTCTTTTTAATTTATCACTCGGGAAAGAGTGACCACCAATGGCGTGATCAACTTCACTACTTTGAAAATCGCCACTTGAGAGATATTCTTCATCATCCTCATTACTAGCTTCAAAATCCTCACTTGGAGAAAAATCTTCATTATCGTCATCAATACCATGAAAATCCTCACTTGGAGGGAAATCATCAGCACCAACATTGCTTCATTTAAATTCCTCATTCCAGAAAGACTGTCCAACATTGCCATAATCTTCATCATTACTTTTAAAATCCCCACTTGGGGGAGATTCTTCTTCATCCTCATTCGTGCCTTGGAAATTCTCACTTGGAGGAAACTCTTCATCAATACCTTCAAAATCCTCACTAGGAGGAAATTCATAATCACCAACATTGTTGTCTTTAAATTCCCCACTCGGGAAAAAGTGTCCACCATTGTCATAATCATCTTCACTGCTTTTAAAATTTCCACTTGAGGTAATTTCTCCATCATTTTCATTGGTGCCTTGGAAATCTTCATCGGTACCTTGAAACTCCTCACTTGGAGGAAAATTTTCATCCCAATCATTTAAACGTTGATCATAGTCTCCACTTTGACCTACATTTTGATTATTTTCATTACTATTAAATTGCTGACTAGATTTATCACCATCATATTCCTCCTCTTCATCATCAGTGCCTTCAAAGTCCTATGATTTAGGACTTTCATGAGGAACATGTTGAATAAAATTGCTTGTGCCATGATCAAAATTATGACTAGCTAAAAAATACGACGGATCATTCGCATTACAAACATTCCTATGGCATTTCCTAGTCCCAACAAAAGAGTTATGCGAACAATTTGTTGATGTCTCAGAAATAAAATCTTCTTTATCTAATAAAGCCATCCCTTCTCTCTGAGAACATAGAATGATAGAAATGCTCACTCTCCCTATGACATTATTATAACATGAATAATGATATTTTCCCCTCTAAATGCCCCCCCCCACCCCAAATATTCTCCAAAATTTCACCCCAAAATATTCCCTCCAAAATTCCCCCCTCAAATTTTTCCCTCCAAATTCCCCCCCCAATTGTTTTGGCTTATTTTCGCTTAAAAATTAAAAACAATTTTTACTCTTTTATTTTGTTATTTACATGTTAAATACAATATTTATCATGTTTATTTATTTATCCCACATTTATTGAACATATTGATGATAAATATAATTTTAGGTATATATGTAGACAAAATACCTAATTTTTATTAATCCCACATTCGTTATACTAACAATAATTTATATCATATGTGTTATATATACACAATCTTGTTGTATCTTTTTATATTGTGTTATATCTTGGGAAATATTTTTTTTAGGATTTGGAGCAAGCTAAAACATCGAGAAGACATCTGAGGAGAATCTAGCAAGCAGAAACATCGAGCTCGACATCCGAGGAGAATCTAGCATTTCAGAGGTTTAGTTTTTTGTTAAATTATTACAATTTAAGAAAACATATTGTGTTAAATTAAAAAAACCTTAAATTTGTTTAGATGTTTTCTACTTTTTTCTAAAAAATACCCATCTTTTTAAAAAATTTGAGACTTTTTTCAAGAATTCTTAACAATATCCTTAAGATATTTTGAAAAAAAAAATGCAAAAAAAGTCAAATTTAGGTATAATTTTTAATTTTTTTTTAGCTTTTTTTGTTGTTTTTTATTTAAATTTTATTAGTTTTGGCCCATGGTGGTCACTGGGCAATGTCCGTTCCTTATCCGCAGGGGGCTGGGGCGATGTCGGGTGCACCCGAGGCTTGGCTGTGGGGGTTGGGGCGATGTCGGGCATCGCCCTAGCCTGGCCAACCTTGTGGCCAAGCCATGGGCGTAGCATAAGACCAATAATTCTATGGATCGATTTTGTTTTTACATATGGGTTAAATATATATTTTTTTTTTTTAACTAGTTTTTATAATCAATGTTGTGTTTTTTAGTTTATTATAATGTGAAAGGCCTAATTTTTTTCTTTTATCTTAATATAGGAAAATGGAAGGAAAGAGATTATCTATGAATATATCTGGATCACGACTTGCAATAATGCCATCCAAAAATGCAACTGGAACCTCCATGAATGTTAAGCAACAAAATGATAGCTTAACACCTTAGCTATCAAAGGAAATGAAGAATGTTAGAGAGTGGAGATCTGTGGAAGGTGAAAACAAACAAGAATATTCTTGGTTTGTTAAAGACAAGCAAGGAAAAAATGAAGATCATATATATTTTTATTGTGTTGAATCAGAACATGTGCAAGGAAATTAACAGGCACTTGGCTTGTTACGAGATATATGTTTGGTGCTAGCCACATATATTGTTTATGAACTTGTCAAACAAGGGAGAACTTATATCAAGTTTATATATTCTTTCAAATTGAGCAATTATAACAAGAATGAATGTTTTTTCAGAATTATGTGCATCCATCGTTGATAACATTGAGAAAGGCAATGTAAGTTTTTTATTTCTATTTTTGTGTCGTTTATTATTTTTAGTATCATGGTAATATTTTAATTTTATTTAACATGAAAATGTTATATTTTATTTTTACAGGATTTTGCTGAACGACTTTCACATATGTTAGTGTGGATTTACTCTATAGAGAATTCTATCATGGATGTCATCAACGCTTTTTATATGGAAAAGACACAAGAAGGAAGGAAAAAGAAACAAAAATTAATGGAGGTTGAACCCGCAAGAGTAGACAGAGAAGAACATGAAAGAAGAAAGAAAAATCCTCATTCTAGAAATCCTAAAAGGGTTACATTTGAAAATGAGGAAACTCCAAATGAAGATTTTGTTGAGATTGGTCCTAATGAGGTTATCACTCCTTCTCACAAAAAGAACAAACAAGATAAACCCAAAAGAGCGATGGTTGATGATGAGTCTATGCCTATTGATTATGAAGAAATCATTGATTTAGATGAAACACATTTAAATCATAAGAGGAAGAAACCAAATGTTGATAATGTTCAAGAAGCCATCGTTATCTCAGAGTATTATAGTGAAAGTTCTAAAGGTAGCAGAGAAATAATAACACTAGGTGTTGATCTAGAGGATGGTATTATGAAAACAACAAAAAATGACATTTGCAATAGAATGAGGACGACAAACTTAGTTGATGATGGCCACACATTTTAGTTGAATGTGAAACAACTTTATAAACCCACAGAAGGGCATGAAAAATATCAAATTAGAAAACTGCATCACTTTCATATTCACAATTTGAAAGCATTGATTAGATACAATCCATATGCACATGTGGTTGACTAACTAGTTCTTGTTGACCCAATGGAAGTTCCTACGAGGGAAGAATTTGATAGATCAAAATGTTTTGACTACAAATATTATGTGATTGGAGGAAATTATTCTACAAAGGATAGAAGAGAATTGATGCAAGAATATCCCAATAATCCTCTTTTTGAGACATTCAAATGCATACTTTATGTCGGTTTAACAGATTCAGAAGCAAAGTTAACAACAGTTACCATCAATTTCAGAAACTTTCTGTCATAGAAAATGGGCCAAACTACTGAAAACTGGGGCTGCGGTTATGGTTATGTATCTTTCGAATAGTGACATCTATGTATAAACTGAAAGAGGCCTTTGTGCATCTTTTTTTTCTGAGCAAAAACCTCTCTCAGTTCCTTGATATCCGTTTCCATTTTCCCCAGATCTTCATTTTACAAACATGTGCCAAAATAGGAAAATATGAGATCCGAAAATTAGGGCTCGGAGATGGATTCGATTCTCCCAATCTGTAACACTTGTAGGAAAACTTAGAGAGGATATTGATCTCTGATGTGTTAAGCACAAAATTTTTTGACCGTTTCTCAAAATGATACTCCAGTCGCTCAGAATCGTCATTTGCAAATGATAACTCAACACAGTAAAAAACGCCACATTTCTGAAAACGAACCTCATATTTTGGGGGACTTTTGACTGCCTTCCCAAGCTCCAAATGAAATTATTAAGACACCAATGGAAATATTAGGATCTGTAGATGTCTATCGACTATTCAAACGCAGAAAAAATCCTCTCCACGGTTGAGAAAATTGAGTGTTTCTAAGGCAGTTTTGTCAGTGGAAAAAAACCTGTGATTTCGGTGGATAACAAGCCGAAATTTAGGGGTATCTTAGCCACCGAAAGTCTTGGATTTCGGCAGCTAACAATACGATTTCAGAGTGCCATAATCCACTGAAAGTCTTGAAACCCCAATTTTGGCTTTCATTTTTTGGGGAGACGGAGCAATGGTCAAAATCTCTATGTCGGCCAAACCCCTGACTACCAAAAACCCGAAATGGTGATGTGGCATTTATGTAAAACCTTATTATAGATATTTTATTTTCGTTTATTGCATTATTTTCATGCCTCCTCATGACTTGATTTATGGGCGAAAACACATCTACAATTTTGGTAGCTAAGGGCATATGAAACCTGAGATTTAAGCTACTGAAAGTATGCACTTTCGGTAGCTAAACACTATAAATGTTTTCCTCCTAAGCTATTGAAAGCCAAAATTTCAATATTTGTTCCAACATAGGCTCCATCTAGGGATGGTGATTTCCTGAAAAGAAACAAGAACAGTAGACCAAGTGCCTTCATCCATTCGACGACCTAAAATCATCCTTATCAAACGCTGAACCCTATCACTTTGCTNAAAAAAAAAAAAAAAAAAAACCGCTTATGCATTCATTGGGCTATGGAGTCATAATTTCTTAAATCAAAACCATATAGGATACCAAACTGAACTGGAAACGTACTAAAAAACATTATTGTACTCTAATCCTCAAAGTCAAGCTTATTTATATGTGACATCCCCAAAAATAAAGTATTTTTGAAATTCAAAAAAATTGTTAGAAAATTATTTTGTTTTTAGTAAATTCGAAGTTCGAAATTTTTTGCCATTTAGGGCAATTCTGAATTTCGAATTTGATGAATTGTAATTAATTATTATGACTGTTGGGAAAAGACCTGATTTGACCCAACTAATTATTTGACTATGACACTTGTATGTAAACATAATATTGTTTTAATTATTGCAGGAGGACAAATGGAACAACCATGTTAAATTTAGCTGACCATGACTCCATGAGTGGGGAACATGTTGGAACTACCTCTAGGATGATTGTTACAAGTGGAAAATCAGGGATTTGGTCATTAGCAGCCCCTGAAAATCAGGGATTTAGAAAGCTGCGAAAATTCCCAAGGGAGGGAAGAAAGACCTAGGCAAAGATATTGTTTTGATAAATAGCATATGTGAGAAGGTAGGACGCTGTCGAGTATGCTGGGAAAAGGGACTACTGTATACTTGTTGTTATGAACACTGAATATCGAGTGTGAGGCAAGGATAG
>JASDQU010735295.1:228154-241076 GCA_032191745.1 Picea mariana
TGCCAGCAAGGTAATACTGTTCCTTTAACACATCCACAAAAAAATCCCAAGTTGGCTCGGCCCCATATATTCCAGACACTTCTGTGGAAATTTTCTCCCAGAAAGTTTCCCACAAATTTTTAACATGGGGGAGATATTTAATGAGTGCGAAAGTGATCTTTTCTCTGTCAGAAAAATTGTGAACAAAGAAATAACCTTCTAGTAAGTTTAACCATTTATCTAGGGCACCTGCATCTATTTGACCTTCAAATATAGGAATATCAAAATTGACTTGTACCTTAAAAGGAGAGGTTCCTCCAAAGTGGCCATTTGATGAAGATGTGCCTGATGCTATCGGGAGGTGTTGAAGGATGTGGAAAAAATTCTCCATCATTTCGTCCCTCTATCGCGTGAGAGCTTTCTCAAGTAACATACTTATAGGATCGTCTACTCCGTCGTTTTTATTTTCTTCTGCCATTGAGGGTTTATTGGGTGTGTGATAGAAATTGTCCTCAAGAGAAACAAGCTCAAGATAAAAATTTCTATACTCAAACCTCATCAGGGACATGCACTAAAAAAAATGATCAAGAACAATGCGCTCTGATACCACTGATCCGGATTATTTTGAGCATGAAATGAGAGTAGAGATATAATAAAGAAATTCACAGAGATATCACAAATATTCAATAATATAATAGAAATGTATCAGATATGCAACCATAAACATAGATATACAGTAATACATGATTTCTATTAATGAAATAAATGTAAAGAGACTACAAAAATACAGAGTGAAATACTCGCTAGAATGGTGGCAGCTTATCTCTGAGAAGAGATGTGATCGCTACTTGTACTCACAAGAAGATGATTAAATTGAGGCTCTGAAGGCATTTTTAAAATAAACAAGAATGTCAAAAACCCTAGACATCCAAAAAACTAACCCTAGGAGATGTAGCGTCAAAAGTCATGTTGGCCCCATTTGGGTAAGTTAGTACATTAACTTCCCAGGGTCGTAACTTTTGCATGCGATCTCCGTTTTAGGAATATGATAGCCCGTTGGAAAGGTATCATCGAAGAGAATAATTTTGGGGCCTCAATAATTCCTTTGACTATCATTTATTTGGTTTGATCCTGGAAAACCTTCATTTAGGCCCTCAAAATGGCCCCGGAAGTTTAAAACTGCTAAAAATAGTAAATTGCCAAAATTGTCAGAAAATTGTTTTGAGCCAGTCGGACAAGGTGGGTGGCCACTGATATCCACCTAGATCAAATGGGGATATATTATATATTACCTCTACTACATCACTGAGTTTGGGGCCCTAAAGAGAGATAATGATGAATTTATTTTAGATTTCACCAAGAGATTCAATAACATGTATGGTAGAATCCCAGATGAGATCAAACCAAATGAATCCTCTACCAAGATCACCTATTCCAATGCATTTGATGCATATTTATCCTTCCTCTTGAGAGAGATAAAATCAACCACACTGTTGTCCATGCAGGAAGAAACCATTGAAGTTGAATCTAATATTTTGGCATCAGACAGACTAAAGACCAGATCTGATAAAGAGAAGAAAAAAAAAAGAGGATCCCCCTACATCCTCTAACTCAACCGCATCTGATCCCAAACTTGAGGAAATGAACAAAACCTTGAAGGATATGAATTATGAAATAGCCAAGCTAAAATGGGAATCCAAACAACCAAGCCAAACTTTTCAAGGGGGTGGAAATAGAAATCAAAGTCAGTTCAGGAGGCCTAATGATGCCCCTCCAATAATGCAGAGAGAAAGAAGAAATGTTGATGATAAAAAGGTAGTGCCCCCTTTCCAAAACAATCATGTTGAGGAGATGGATGTAGAAAATGATGGTGTGGATTATACTGCTATTATTTTCAATGAAACATATTATTATACCAGCCATTTAACACAGCAAGAATATGAAGTAGCACAACTGTCAAATAAGTTTCATGATCAGATAGCAGAAGATGGAGTTATTCAAATCCAACCCAAGAAGAAATATGATTCGAGGAAGAGAGCAGGATCTTCCAAGTCCAATACCTCTAATCAAAACAAATAAGTTGAAGTACCCCCAAGCCAAGTCCAAATAAAGGTATGTCATCTAAAGCTCAACAACTTCCTATATCAAATCTTGCAGTCCCTGAAATAAAAGAATATTATAGGCCACCAACCTCTTTCATCCTAGAAAATGTGTTGAGAAAAATCAAGATCCATGTGCCTTTGACAGAATTATTAAAAAATGAACCTTTCAAAAAATCCATCATGAATGTTTTGTAGCCCACTCCTTATATTGTATCTTCTAATGTCATTGGTTTGTAGGATGAAAACCCAGCCATTATTGTGGGTCGACACATTGCGGATGCATATGATGCTTCTCCTCCTTTCTATATATCCTTGAATGTCCATGATAATATCTTGTGTAATTGTCTTATGGACTCAGGTGCCTCTCACAATGTCATGCCCAAAGTTTTTATGGAAGAACAAAGTATGGAGATTACCAAGCCTTACCAAGACTTGTACTCCTTTGATTATAAGAAAGTGAAATTCATGGGGCTGATAAAGGATATGGTGTTTTCTCTAGACCAATTACCCATGAAGAGTGTACTGATGGATATTGTGGTAGCATACATTCCCCCAAAGTTTGTCATGCTTTTATCCAGAACATGGGCTAAGAAGGTTGGAGGATCATTACAAATGGACCTCACTTATCCCACCATTCCAGTGTTTGGAGGTGAACATAGGAGGCTATATAGAGAGGTAAGTTTAGCCTACATTGTTAGTGACCATCAGAACCCAAGCAATCACCTGATTTATGATGTCGAGGATGAGATTGGCTCATATGTATTCCATGTAAACGATGATGAACCTACAATATCAGTTAGCCAATGCAACGATCAACCATTGAAAATTCAACAAAACATAGTATGGAAGATGTATTTCGATGGTTCTTCATCAAACGAAGGATCTGGTGTAGGTATTCTCCTCATTTCCCCTTCAGAAGAAGTAATAACCCTCTCTTATAAGTTGGAGTTTGAAACTACTAATAATATAGCTGAATATAAAGCTCTGGTATTGGGATTGAGGGCTACCAACGACATGGCCATTGATTGTGTTTAAGTTTTTGGTGATTCTGAGTTAATAATCAATCAAGTAAGTAACATCTATCAGTATAAGAAACAAAGGCTCAAGAAATACATAAATGAGGTATGGGATCTGATTGATAATTTCTTTCTGGAATTTAACATTTCTTTTATTCCCAGAGAATAGAATCAAAAGGCAGATTCTATGGCCTTGGCTGGCATCACTTTCAAGCCTCCCATTGGACCAAATTTCAAATATCAGGTGGAGATAAGACATAGAACAACCATACCAGACAATGTAAAACACTGGCAAGTATTTAGCGATGATTTAGAGCTGCAGATATTTCTACACACCATTGATAAATTCTCCAATATCTCAATTGACCAAGAAAGATGAGAAGGTGAAGATGAGAAATTAGAATATCAGCAAGCATCTCATCTGCTGAAGAAAGTGGTTGGTCATGATATTGTGGAGATGAAAACCAACCACATTCCAAGAGGACTAGTTCCATTGGAAAGGTTTTTTGATAGTAATGATGTTTACAAAGGGGTTGCCATGAAAAATCAAGAAGAAGAGGTGATAGATTGCAATATTGGAACCACTGATAATCCTAAGACCATCAATATGTCCAAAGCATTAGCTGCAGAACAAAAATACAGGTATGTCAGTATTATTAAAAGGTTTTTTGATAGTTTTGCATGGTCCTATGAAGATTTGAAGACATTTGACACTGACATCATACAGCATAAGATGCCCCTAAAGGATGGCTCCAAGCCATTCAAGCAGAAGATTCGACAATTTAATCCCATGTTAATGTCCATAATTCAGAAAGTGTTGAAAAGAATGTTGGATGCCAAGATTATTGTACCTTTGAAGTACTCAATATGGGTGGCCAACTTAGTACCTGTCAGGAAGAAAAGTGGTGAGATATTCTTGTGTGTTGACTTAATAAATCTCAACAAGTGTTCTCTGAAGGAAAATTATCCCCTCCCCAAGATGGATCATATTTTACAAAGGGTGGTAGGTGCACACTGACTTTCCTTGTTGGATGGATACTCTGGTTATAACTAGATAGTGGTGTGCGAAGAGGATAAAGAAAAAAAAAACATTCACCACCCCATGGGGAACATTCATATATGACAAGATGTCGTTTGGGATGATGAACGCAGGGGCCACTTTTAAGGGGGCCAAGGACATAGTTTTGTGGGGAGAAAAGACAAATTTATGGTTATATACTTGGACAAAATCACCATTTTCTCCAATTATGATGATGAACATTTACAACATTTGGAGCAGGTTTTCAAGAAATGCAGGAGATATGGAATATCTCTCAATTCTAGGAAGTCTCACTTTTCCATGCCCAAAGGAAATCTCCTGGGACACATCATATCAACAGGAGGTATAAAAATTGATCCAAAGAGGGTTTGTGACATTCAAGAGATTGAGATCCTAAGAAACAAAAAGTTTGTACAGTCTTTCATTTGCAAGATAAACTTCCTCAGACATTTTGTGCCAAATTTTGCTGAAATTTTGAATCCTATTATTAACATGTGGAAGAAAGATGTTGTGATAAAATGGTCCTAGGAGGAAAAATAATCTTTCCAAACAATCAAGAAAGCTTTAGTTAAGACCCCTGTATTGGCCATCCCTGACTACACCAAATATTTATTCATCTTCTCCTTTGCTTCAGAGGAAACCATTGCTACTGTACTGATGCCAAAAAATGAAGAAGGGCATGAGCATCCCATAGCCTTTTTCATCAGAGCCCTATGAGATGTTGAGTTGAAGTATGATATATTAGAGAAGCAGGCTTATGCATTGGTCAAATAACTCAAGGCCTTCAGGGTTTATGTGCTACATCCTAGCATAACAACCTTTGTTTCTAGCATTAGTGTCAAAGAGATTCTGGTCCATCCAGAAAGTAAGGGGAAAAGAGGAGAATGGGTTGTCAAACTATTGGAGTATGACCTGCACATAAATCCCACCAAGATTATCAAGGGGCAAGGACTATCCAAATTGCTATCAGAATCAAATTTTAAGGTTCTATAATTGCATCAAATCTTCACCCAATCAGATGCATTCATCATGGAACCTAGACAAGACAACTTACAGAGATTTGAAAAGTACTCCTCTTTGCCTTGGTATAAAAACATCATTTATTTTCTGCATCATTTTGAATTTCCACCAGGCATGAAAAAGACAAAGGGAAAGTCTCTCAAATTGAAATCCATCAAATTATGCATCTCAAACTAGAACCTGTATTGGAGAGATCCTGTTGGCATCCTATTAAGATGACTTGATGAAAATGAAGCCAAACAAGTCACATCATAAATACATAGAGGAGTATGTGGATGGCACCATCATTGGAAGGCCACAGCTCTCAAGGTCATGAGGGTAGGATACTATTATCCCACCCTTTTATCTGATGTGTTTTCCATTGTTAGACCTTGCAATGAATGCCAAATGTTTGCATGGAAACAAAAGTTACTATCACTACCCCTAAAACCTATCAATGCCAGTAGTTTGTTTCAGCAATGGGGCTTAGAATTCATAAGAGAGATAAATCCCACCTCCAGAGGACAACACAAGTGGATCCTCACTGCCACCGATTAATTCACCAAATGGTTTGAGGTTGTTCCCACCAGGAATTCCACTAACAAGGTGATCATCAATTTCCTAGAAACTAATATTTTTGCTAGATTTGGTTGCCCCAGCAATCTAGTGACAAACAATGCCCAAGTGTTCAAGTCCAAAGCCATGATGGAATTATGTGGCAGTCATAACATTTCCTTGACACATTCCACACCTTATTGTCCTCAGGGGAATGGTTTGACAGAGTCACCAAATAAAAATCTCATGAGGATTATCAAAAAATTGTTGACTAATAAAAAGAAATCCTGGAACTCCAAACTTAAGTATGCTTTGTGGGTTGACAAAATCAACACTGATAAGTCTTTGGGAACCTCACCATTCCAGCTTGTTTATGGCATAGATTTTTTTTTCCCACTCAACTTGGTATACCAGTCCTAAAATTCTTGCAGGAGGATATTGAGGAACCCAATGACATCGAAAGGAGAATCTTCCAGATTATAGAAGTTCAACTAAAGAGAGAAGCACTAGAGCAGAGGAAAGAAGCCTATTAGAACAAGATCAAGTCAATCTTTGACAAGAAAACCAAGAAGAAGATTTTTTAGAAAGGTGACCTAGTCTTGAGGTGGTATTCCTGGAGGGATGACAAGTCCAAGCATGGTAAATTTGAAAACCTTTGGTTTCACCCTTTTAAGGTGGTTGAAATTATGAACAACAACACATTTATCCTGCACATCCTAGACAATAAAAAGATCTTTGGAGACCCAGTAAATGGGCGCTTCTTGAAGAACTATTTTGTTTAAGGACGAGGGAAGGTCCCTCTTATACCATAGATGCTTTCCTTTATTATTTCTTTTGATTAGTTAGTTGTGTGTGAATAAATACTCCATAGCCCAACAAGGCACTGGGGTGTAATTTCATTTTTTAATTCAATAAAATGCATGGCTGAGGGATAGTAACAGATACAAAGGGATCACAGATGGAAGCAAAGGTAAGTGATGAAAGGCAAGAGAAGTTATTTTATCTCAAGGAACTGATCGACAGTTCTTAGCACCTCACAGGGACGAGCTACCCCCAATTGGAACCAATGTTGTAACCTAGGTTTGCGCCCCTGCCTCTCCTCTCTCTTTCCCCTATGCCTTAATAAATTTTTTCATCTTCGGGTTGGTTAAGTCAGTTTCCCATTTTTGAATGAATTGGCTCTTATTTGTTTCTCTCATGTTTGAGTCTTTGCGCAATTCTATTCATGTTTTTCTTGAAGGATAAAATAAATGTTGTATTTGGTTCGAAATTCTTGTCATCATGTTTTCCATTGATGACCTCACAATCGGTCGACCGAGTTTTTTATATGCACAAGAAATGCCCATGGACAAACAAAACAATTCTGAATGGACATTTCTGGGCCCAGATTGTCCAAAAAAATAGGGTAAGTTTCAATGGTAAAGATCCATCAGGCCAATCAGATCAACAACTCTCGTCCATTAGAGAGTCCAGAATTGCACAGGGTTTAACATCAAAAACTACCCGAAGTCCCAGAGGTCTGAACTAGCCAAAGAGCTAAATACCCAAAATTTCAAAAACCCAAAGTGAATATGGACCGTACATCAGCGGGGACACGTGGAAATAGATCATTCACTTCAGATATTTTCCTCCAGGAGATTTCATGCTTCACATTTAAAACTCCTGAAGCCCAAAGTGTCAAAGCATGTGGAAACCATAATTTGAGACACGTTGCACAGTCATCAGTGATGACACGTGGTGCACTCATCAGTCATGACATGTGGAACTCATTCTAGGTCATTTGGTTGTGACTTTCACCTATCTCCACGTGACACATGTCACCCTTCTTTCCATGACACATCAACAACCATTACATCATATGACATCAGGCCACCACGTCACTTCGATGATTTTCCTCTAGGAGATTTGCAAGAAAAACATTTGAAACTCCTAAAGCCTGAATTTTCAAAGAGAATTTGGATCGTTCATCAGCAAAGACATGTGGTGACATATCATTCACTTCAGAAATTTTCCTTCGGGAGATTTTTCATGTTTCACATTCAAAACACCCAAATCTCAAAAGTCCAAAGTAAATATGAACCATTGATCTCAAGTTAATGAGAATCGTCGATCCTTGCAAAAGGAAAATATCACCTGGATCACAGATCGTAATCAAATCGATGGCCACATTCCATGGCAGGGACATAAACTTCCTGAACGTTAATTTTCTAGAGCGGTCCCGCAAGATGTTAATTTTCTAGAGAAGTCCCGCAATTAGAGCCATGGTATTTTTGGAAGGGTACGTGGTAGATTGTGGACAATTGCAGGCCCAAAAGTGGTGTGGACCCAAACTACCCTCAACAACTCCCGCAATCATGTTCTTAATGACATCAGGTCACTGCGTCACCTCTACATCACTTTTTCTCATCTCACTGTGCTGCATCTGATTCTACATCCACGTCGTCCACCTCCATGTGTCATGTCTTCCTATTGAATGCTCACATCCATGTCTTCCTGTTCAAAACCAGTTCACCACAGTGAAAGTGAGGAGAAGGTTCAATTACAGTTGAGATAAAGTGCACTTAGCTTCTGAAATCTTAGACACAGAGAGAGAGTTAAGTATCAATCATAGGTCGACGCAGATTGGTTCCAGAATACTTCAACAAACTCCTCTCTTCCTCAAGAAAAGCTCTGATTATGAAACTAGTTGTCTCCAGTGACCTCTGACAGCTCGCAGGCATGCCATTACTCAACGTAGAGCTCTCCTCTCTCACTCTGAGGCTTACTTTCTCCCAATTCAGTTCCTCTAGCACATGCATTAGTTTCTGTCTCAAAGATAGTAGTAGTTTTAGTTGATTAATTCCATCATTTCTTAGATTAGATACAAGAGTGGTCTTCTTTGTGTGATAACAACCACTCTTGTTGATTAATTCCACTGTCTTAGTGAAGTTAATAATTTTTTCCACAAACAGTTACCTAAATTTAGGTCTCATTTCCCTAAGGACGAGAGCCTTTGCAACTCTTTTAAATAGTTAGTTTTTGGATATTGTAAGGGTGATATTTTGGGGGAAAGGATAGAAATACATTAGACTAGTTGGACCCATTCTATGCATGGATTAAATATCTCCACCTGGTGAACATACTCTTGATGACAATTTTTCGTTCAAATTTTCATGTGTTTTTATTCTTATCTTGAATACAATTTTTGACTTGTGCAACATACATTTCGTTTCCTTTCACCTATTGTATAAATTGTTTTCACTGATATGCAATCTATCAAACAACTAATGCTTTGGTGAAAATTTGTTTTTCTTGCAACCTATGGGAGTAACTAGGTTTTTGGTACATGTTTAATGTCTTCAAATAATATTTTAAGTATTGAACTTCTTGCAGCATATTATTCAATGAGTAGCCTATTGTTTCCCCCTATTTTTCTATTATTTCATTGGTTTGTCATTAGTATACCACCAACCAATGAGGACCCTCATCCCTGTAATTCTAAAAACCCAACCATCCTTTTGTCTTGATAGAATAACCCTCTGACCAACCAACACAAAAAATTAAAAGAAACAATCATTCTAAACTGATAGGTGGCCTAGCTTTCCCCTTTAGCAATCATGTGCAGACTTTAGGACCAACATAAGGTAATAAAAGTGAAGGAAAGGAAACGCATGGCATGGAAAGGTAAGGCATGGCATGGCATGGAGTGACAAGAAAAGGAAACAAATGGTGTGAAAAGAAAAGGAAAGGCATGGAAATAAAATAATATCATAGACAGCGAAGGAAAGTGAAGGCATGGAAAGTGAAGGCAAGGCAAGTGAAGGAATGGGAAGTGAAGGCAAGGAAAGGGAAGGGAAGGAAATGCAAGTGAAGTAAAGGAAAGGAAAGTGAAGGAAAGTAAAGTGAATGAAAGGAAAGGAAAGTGAAGGCATGGCAAGTGAAAGAAAGGAAATGAAAGTGAAGGAGAGGCAAGTTAAGGCATGAAATTTGAAGGCAAGGCAAGGAAAGGCATGGAAATATAAGAATACCATAGAAAGTGATGGAATGACAAGTGAATTCAAGTGAAGGAAAGTCAAGGTATGTCAAGTGAAGGCATGAAAAGTGAAGTAAACAAAAGTGAAGGAAATTGAAGGCATGGCAAGTGGGGGAAAGGGAATTGAAGGCATGGAAAGTGAAGGAATGTAAAGTAAAGTGAAGAAAATTTAAGGCAAGGCAAGGAAAGGAAAGACATGGAAAGGCAAGGCATGGCACAGTAAGGCATGGAAAAGCATGTAAAGGCATGGCAAGGCATGGTAAGGCATGGCAAGGCATGGCATGGAAAGGAAGGACTTTGTATGTAAAGGTAAGGAAAGGCATGGCAAGGCAAGGGAAGGAATGGAGAGGCATGGTAACTGAAGGCATGGAAAATGAAGGAAATGCGGAAAGTGAAGGCATGGAAAGTGAAGGATTGAAAAGAGAAGGCAAGGAAAGTCAAGGCATGTTAAGTAAAGGAAAGGCAAGGAAAGTGAAGGCAATGCAAGTGAAGGCTAGGCAAGGGAAGTGAAGGAAAGACAAGTGAAGTAATGGAAAGTGAAGACAAGAAAAGTGAAGGAATGGCAAGTGAAGGAAATGAAAGGCAAGTGAAGGCATGGAAAGTGAAGTCAAGGAAAGGAAAGTGAAGGAAAGGAAAGGAAATGCATGCAAATACAATAATGCCATAGAAAGTGAAGGAAAGTGAAGGAAAGTGAAATAAAGTGAAGTCATGTCAAGTGAAGGTAAGGGAAGTGAACTCAATGCAAGGAAATTCAAGGTCTGTCAAGTAAAGGAATGGAAAGTTAAGGAAAGGTAAGGAAAGTGAAGGCATAACAAGGCATGAAAATTAAAGGAAATACATGGAAAGGAATGGAAAGGAAATGCAAGGTAAGTCAAGTGAAGGAAATGAAAGACATGTCATGGAAATACAAGGAAATGCATTGTATGGAATGGCAAGGCAAGGAAAGACATCGAATGACCAGGAAAGTCAAGGCATGGAAATAGAAGAATACCATATAAAGGGAAGGAAAGTGAAGGCATGGGAAGTGAAGGAAAGTGATGGAAACTAAAGGAATGGAAAGTGAATGTAAGGTAAGTGAAGACATGGAATGTGAATGCAATGAATGGAAAGGGGAGGCAATGAAAGTGAATGAAAGGAAATGCAGGTGAAGGAAAGGAAAGTGAAGGCATGCCAAGTAAAGGCAAGGACAGGAAAGTTAAGGCACGGAAAGTGAAGTCATGGCAAGTCAATGAAAGTAAAAGCAAGTGAAAGAAAGGCAAGTGAAGCAAAGGGAAGGAAAGGCATGGAAATAAAAGAATACCATAGAAACTAAAGGAAAGTGAAGGAAAGTGAAGGAAAGTGAAGGCATGACAAGTGAAGGAAAGGAAAGAGAAGGAAAGGAAAGTGAAGGAAAGGAAAGGAAAGTGAAGGAAAGGAAAGTGAAGGAATGGAAAGTGAAGGAAAGGAATGTGAAGGAATCGAAAGTGAAGGCAAGGAAAGGAAAGTGAATGAAAGGAATTGAAATACAAGAATACCATAGAAAGTAAAGGAAAGTGAAGTAAAGTGAAGGCATGGAAAGTGAATTTAAGTCAAGTGAAATCATGGAAAATGAAGAAAAGGAAAGGAAAGGCATGGAAATACAATAATACCATATAAAGTTAAGGAAATTGAAGGCATGGAAAGTGAAGGAAAGAGAAGGAAATTGAATGCATGGCAAGTGAAGGAAAGGAAAGTGAAGGAATGAGAAGTGAAGGAAATGAAAGGAAATTGAAGGCATGGCAAGTTAATGCAAGGAAAGTGAAGGAATGACAAGTGAAGGTGGGGAAATGTAATTGAAGGAAAGGAAAAGGAAGCCATGACAAGTGAAGGAAAGGCAAGGCAAGTGAAGCAAAGGGAATGAAAGGCATGGAATTACAATAATACCATAGAAAGTGAAGGCAAGGGAAGGCATGGAAATTCAAGAAAATTTAAGGTAAGTGAAGGAAAGGCAAGGAAAGTTAAGGAAATACAAGTGAAGAGAAGGAAACACGAGTGAAGGAAAGGCCAGGAAAGTGAATGCAAGTGAAGGCATCAAAAGTGAAGGTAATGAAAGTGAAGGAATGGAAATTGAAGGAAAGGAAAGGAAAGTGAAGGCAAGGGAGGTGAAGGCATGGCATGGCATGAAAAGGAAATGCAAGGAATGGAAAGGAAATTTAAGGAAAGGAAAGTTAGGGCACGTCAAGGCATGGCATGGAAAGGACAGAAATGTCATGGCATGTGTCACAAGGAAAGGCATGAAAATACAAGAATACCATAACAAACATAAAATGAATCAAAAATAATTCCTTTTCCATACCTATGGTCATTTAAGTGGATAATTAGGATCACTTCTAATATTGACGGTCTCCATTAACTTATCATGCTCAAAATAAGGAAATAAGTATTGTACCTTTGATGAGTTCTTACCTGGAATTTTTTGTAGTTTTATGTTTGTACCAATAACCAAGTTTGTAAAGTGGTATACGACTTGACCTGGTTTATAATTTTGATATACATAACCACCTTTCTTTCATGTGCTTTCATCCTATGTCAGATATTATCCTTTAATAACCATCAACCCAATCAAAAATTCAATGCCTTCGGAATTTGTTACTAATCAAATGAGGATGTTATTTCCCTCTAAGCATCATTCTAGCCAATAATAAGTTCCCCATTCATTATCTCTTGGGGAAAACACTATGTATATGTGCCTTGCAAAAAATGGAGTTTCAAAATTTGAGTCCACCAAATGACCAAAGAATAAAACATTGATGCTAGTTATTAAAAATTTAATAGAAGGATTAAACAAACCTGGAAGTACGAGATCTGAGACATGATCATAATATGCTGAAATACTTGAATGGTCCTCCTCCAACTGGGATAATTCCATAGTTATATGTTTACCAATGGGGAGTGATACATGATTCCATCTATCAACCCAATCTATCAATTCAAAATAATCCCATTCATTACTACTACATGGACCACAAAAGAAAGAGAGTTTTCTCATCCACATTTCAACTATTGCATTGTCTTATGTTCTAAATAAATGAAAACCATGAGTGCCCTGGATTGTTTTTCATTCATACTAGTGTGATCGATCTACATCGACCAACCCCAAAAATATCTATGTACATGTCCTTTCCTATGTGATTGGTCTTCATGGGTTCCTTTTCCCTCTCCCATTACTGAAGAACACCATTCAATAATGGATTTTCATCTC
>JASDQU010735295.1:262543-276597 GCA_032191745.1 Picea mariana
TCGCGTGATAATTATTGCCATAAAATTCTACACATTCTACCAAAATTATTCCTAGTAAAATTAAATATATGCCATAAATAATTTATAATATTGTAATTAAACCTGTACAAGATGCTCATCTTATGGTCTATACAACGTACTTATCATTTTAACCTTAAATAAATGTGCCCGCCCCTTCAACTCTCACACTTCAAGCATTCAATATTTCATCTTTAAGCATGCAACAGTTTATTATTTTTAACTTATAAATTTATTTTTATTTAATATTATATATATATATATATATATGGGAACTGTTCAGGATATTTTCAACATTTTTGAAATTTATTTTGGAAGTTCTTAAAGCTTAGAAATTAGTAGGAAAAGTTCTCAATTGGCTGAGAACTCTTTTAGAACTTGAAAGCTTTTTGTCAACATCAAAGAAATGAGAGCTTGAGAACCAGTTTCTTAAAACAAGAGTTTTAAATTAAAATTATATTAAATTAAAATGTAAATATTTTTATTCCATTATTACAAATATATAATGTATTACAAATATTTTCATTATATTTATTCAAAATATCACTATAAAACTAAGACTAAACTACACTTAAATATTATTTCAAAAATTAGTTAACAAATTTATGTAGATGTCAAAAAGTTGAAAATACCTCACTCGGAATAAAATCAATTGAAATCACTAAATATTTACGACCTACCAAAAAAACCCTGATAAATAGACAAATCTGTAGAAGAGCACTTTAACTCAATATATTTTAGAAGCTAATAAAAAAATGTGTATTGTATTTAATATATTTAATACAACACTGATATTAAAGATAATGATAACATTTAAAATGTATTTATGGTTTAGGTATATTTGTAAATTTTATATCATCAATAAGTTGAAAATTTGAAAAAAAATTGATATCCATACAATAAAAAAATATGGGAATAATAAACTCTAAAAATAATTATAAATCTTTATGATAGAATATTCATTGGGTATAATTTGAATTGTATAGTATAAGGAAGAAGTTATTATCTTCTATATCATGACTTAAATTTCACTTGTAAAATATTTTTTTCTAAAAAATTTTGAAAAAAAATAAACCATTATAAATCATTATTCATTTCAAATTAGAATAAAACCACCATATTTATTTTTCTTAATCAAATATTTAATAGGGGATCTTTCTTAGCTATTTATTGATGGAATAAAACCACCATATTTTTTTTTCTTAACTAAATAGTTGATAGGGGATCTCTGTGATGAAGGCTAGCAAGGTAGGAAATCTAACATAGAAAAAAATGAATTCCTCAACAAAATAAGCCATCATAGATCATTATCCATTCCAAATTGGAATAAAACCACCTAGCACAAAAATAAGCCATCATAGATCATTATCCATTCCAAATAGATCATTATCCATTCCAAATTGAAATAAAACCACCTAGCTTGATGCTCAAGCCTTCTAAAAGAATCTCCCAAACTACCATTTCCATTTTAAACACATTGAGTGTTGATGTTCAACATTTTGCTGCTAACATTCCATACATTTGGTAATATATTCAACAATATGTTTCTTCATCAATGCTAAAAGTATTACTTTCTTAATGTAGCAATCATTTTTTTTTTTTTTGGCTTAGATGGATAAAATATGGAAATCTTATGGATTTTTTTCATGATAGTTCTTCTCAATTTTAAAGAGTTTAGAATATACATTTTACTTTTTCTTAAGCCATAAAATATGGAAATCTTATGGATTTTTTTCATGATAGTTCTTCTCAATTTTAAAGAGTTTAGAATATACATTTTACTTTTTCTTAAGCCATCGTGATTCAATGAGTAGCTTTCATACATGTTTTTTAATTTCCTTGGTTGCAATCCATTTTTTAAATGGATTCAGTGTTCATATTGAACAATGTAATCAATATCCCTCTTATTCAAGTATGATTTGACAATGTTAATAGCTACTACATACATTTTTCTCCCAAGTGCATTGACAACTTTTTTTATTTTCCTTTGACATGCTTGATGTCAAATTCGAATTCGTAAGTGAATTTGGTCATTATAGCTTCCCTAGAATTTAAATTTGGCTACTCAAATGATCAATGTTGATTTCAAATATCTTTCACATTAAGCAATGTCTCTACACCTTGAAATCATTCACTACTGTAGCAAGATCCAAGTCATGAGTACCATTTTTTTCTCATGTTCCTTCAATTTTCTTAACTYATTGAATACTACATATTTATCTGGCATGAGAACTCCCCAAGATTTTTTGTGCATGCATTAGTGCATACAAGAAAACATTTTTTTGGGTCTACAATTGTAAGAACTAGGGTATGTTTGAGAAGCTTTTTAAACCACACAAAGTTTTCTTCAAATTCCTAGGACCTTTCAAACTCTTTTCCTCTTTTCTAGAACGAAATAGTTGGGTATGGAAGTTTAGAAAATACCTTAATAAATATATAGTAATAACTAGCCAGGACCATGAAATATTTCACATATGTTACATTTATTGAAGTGGACCCATTCATTATGGCCTTAATATTTTCTAGATCCACATATTTTCCTTCTTTTGAAATCATGTGACCCAAATAATGAATCTGTTTATGATAAAATCCACACTTGTTTAGCTTTCCATACAACTTATGCACTCTTAGTATTTGAAAAATTGTCCTCAAGTAACTCTCATGGTGGAACAACATGTAATTCAAGCTCATCACACCTCTAGATATTGTATAGATAGTCAATAGTTGATAGTCAACTGAGTAGTGGAATGAGTGGTTGAATAAGCACTGGATTGGTTGGTTAAGTCAATTAGGGTGGTTAACTAATGTTCTGTGTTGATTTATGGGGGATATTTTGTTGAGAACACATTTATACTGAGAGGAGATGTGAATCAATATAATACAATTTTTTTGTTTTTCAAACATTCATCAACGATAAGAAAACAATAGCATTGTAGAACATGGAACATAAGATTACATGGAAACAATTTTGGGAGAAAAACACAAAACTTCTCTTTACAATTCTTTGTAGGCACAAACCTATTGTTACAAATATTTTTAGGTACCAACTTACTGGAGACACCAACCCCATTGGTACAGATCTTGGTAGGAACTAACCTACTCTTACATATCTTCTGAGACACCAATATAGAGGAAAATCCAATACCCACCACTAAGAAACAACTTAGAAAGAGACACCAATCTCTTTGATATCTTCATAGACACCAATCTAGTAGAGACACCAATCCCCACCACTAAGAACCAAATTAGCAAGAGACAACAATCTCTTACAAATATTCATAGACACCAGTCCCCATTTCTAAGTACCAACTTAGCAACATACACCAATCTTTGAGCTACACCAACCTTCACTGAGTCTTCTTGCTATTTCTACCTTCATCAGGCCTTCTGACTACTTTTGTCTTTCCCAGGTCTTCACATTGCTTTTTCCTTCACCAACTATTCTCACTACTTCTGCCTTTACCAATTCTGACCAAAATTTAAATTTCCAAATGGAAACTTTCCCAATTTTTTTTGTTTTGGACCTCTTCCTAAGAATGAAATTGTACATCATGACACATATCCAATTTTTCAAATCTAATTACAAAATTATTACCTGAGGTACCTCTATATGTATCCTTTGTTCTCAAAAAATTTCACTGTCTAAAGAGTCCCAGAAAAGACGTTATAGTGAAAATGTCAACTGGCCTGTTTGAAATTGATCTCAGGACCATTCATAAACCATAACTTACACAGATCATATCTCATAAATTATAGTGAACCAACATCTAAATTTTTACCTAAGGTACTTTTGTATGTTTCCTTTGTTCTGTAAAAATTTCATTGTCTAAAGAGTCCCAAAAAATAAGTTATAGTGAAAATTCCAAACTTACATATTTGAAATTGATTTTTAGAGCATTTTGGAACCCTAACTTCCATAGAGCATATCGCCTAAAGTATAGTGAACAAACATCTAAATGTTTTACCACATGTACACCAAT
This sequence comes from Picea mariana, assembly GCA_032191745.1. NCBI lineage: Eukaryota > Viridiplantae > Streptophyta > Pinopsida > Pinales > Pinaceae > Picea > Picea mariana. The sequence goes on from JASDQU010735295.1 coordinate 266,542, forward strand.
AACTGTCCTACATATCTAAAATTTTTCAAGGTCTGAAATATCCCAAAAAATAAGTTATAGAGAAAGTGCCAAGCTGACCTGTTTGAAACTGATTTCAATAGCATTCAAGAACTCTAACTTCCAGAGGGAATATCTCAGAAATTATAGCGAATAATCAATTGTATTTCTACCACATGTACACCACCATCTCTCCTATGTCTCTACAAAATTTCAAGGTCTAAAACATCCCAGAAAATAAGTTATAGAGAAAGCTCCAAGTTGGCCTCTTTGAAACTAATTTCATGAGCATTCAAGAACCCTAACTTCCATCAGGAATACCTCCGAAAGAATAATGAAATAGAATCTGAAAATTTTACCACATCTACATCAAGATCTCTCCTCTGTCTCTTCACGATTTCAAGGTCTGAAACATTCCAAAAAACAAATTATCGTGAAAATTCCAATATTACCTTAAACTAATTTCACAACTCTTCCCTTTTGGAATGATATTCAATCTTTTCTCGTCCACTTCTTCAAAAGTTACTACATCTTTCACCCACACACTTTCTCTCAATACTATCTATTTTTATACCTTGTTCATAACCCTTCATGAAGGGACATGTCCATTACTTAAACAACTAATTCCCAATACCATGAGTGAATACCCCAAATACCATGGGAAGATACCTCAAACCATGGGTAAATACCCCAAATACTATGGGTTTGAAATAATGTTTTTTTCTTCAAACCACATAAATAATAACTTATCAAACCATTTGGCGATCAAACCATATTTGTAAAAAAAATATGTCATTTATCTTAGGAAATAACCGATTAATTTCTTGTTGCTACCTTTAAAATTTGGCAACAACATCGACCTTATACTTGTGTCACATGTGCATCGTTGACGATAATTAATAAAAAAAATATTATGAAAGAATATTTAGAGAAAAAAAAACAAATTTTCATATCAATTAGATGCAGTGTTGTATGTATCTTTGATATATTGAATACATCACATATATCATCGAGATAAAGGGGAGGGCGATTCACGACATATCTGACATATTGAATGTGTCGCGACACATTCAATATGTCATGACACATTTCTAAAATAGCGCGAGATGATGGAAAATATCGCCCTGCTAGCAAAAAAAGGAGGAACTCAATTCTACAACAGAGTTTTTGTCTAAGGCATTCATTTGGATCCAAGATCATGAGTGTTGGTCAAATTGAAGGGTGGAGTCACTATGCATGTATTACTTTCTTCATTATATTATGGATGAACCTGGCCTGGTATAAAACTATGATCTCATCGTTGATTTGTTTACGTATTATATGTTGTATCATCTCGCAACTGAGTTACAATAATGCTTGCAGGCCTATTTATATTAAAAGGAAGTTTATTTAATGAGACACAACCCATATGGGTTTCTCAAATGCAGTATGCATATGCAAAATGTAATTTTCTCTCTCACCCGGATAGAAATTAAATATTTTTCCAAGGAAAATAAAAGAACTGAAACATGTCACGGGTATAAAAGAAAACAATTATGCTAAATATTCACACTTGAATGAAAATTTATAAAAACTGTCAATAATTGGCATGTGTATTTGTTTCTAATAGATTGTAGAGTAGCAAACCCAATGTGTTCAAAAGTATGCCAAAGAGGCCAAAATGGTATATTCCTTTGCAATGAGGATCTAAAAACAAGAGCAAGTTTTTGTGGCTAAATGGGCATTGGAAGATAGGCTGGAGGGGATGGATGTTTGAACATAGACAAGATGGGTCATCAAAGATCTGATATGGCCTTCAAAGGGGCAATGAATAGTAAATACCATGTCTCTGTTAAAAAGAATACAACTCAAATCAATATTAGTCATGTGCAAAAGAACATGACGAGTGTTGTATTTTCATATTTATGTATCAATGTGTCTATTTTATGTTGTTGTTTCTTTACATGCTTAAAATTTTGAAAAAAATGAGTGTTTTTGTATTTTTTGAGGTCTTGCGACATTTTCCGAGATATTCTGATATTTTCCACCAATGTCACCGATAATTTACATTCTGAACCCTCACCAATACTTTCCCCAAGACGAGATATCAACATTCATTAGATGGAACTTACAACAATGAAAAAAATGACAATGAAAAATATCTTTAAAAATACATGGAAAAAATTCTACACAGTAATATACAACATGATATACCGCCTCCATGTTGAAATAAGTGAAAAAAATAATACAAGTAAACTATTATGAAACATTTGCTTGTCCCATATAAATTTAGATGCCTTCAATTGAAAATACATGGTTTTCCCAAGAGTAGTTACTACTAACTAATCATCCATATGTAGCGAATATACCCAAAAACAATTGGATGCATAATCATTGAGTTGGTGAAAATATTAAGAAAACCTATTATATGTTCATGGAAAATGTTTATATTTAGGGGGAAAATATAAGTGTATGCATAACTATAATCATAAATTAGGCTAGAATTTTTTCATTTTTAATGAAAAATGAAAAATTTTAGCCTACATTTTTTCCAAAAAAATAAAATTTAGAAAAATTGGCGAAATTTCGCCTAAAAAAAACATTGGTTTGAAACCACCGTTTCACTTTTGAATTTTTCATATGCACCAATTTTTTAATATACTTGTAAACATGTATATATATAAATAAATCTTGGAAATTTTGTGTGTATTGTAATGTCGTAACATGACATTAATGACATTGTTAATCCTTTGAAATCAATGGAAATAATTCTGACCAACTCACCTTTTTTCATTGTGATGGAAATAGTGCAATGAAACACATAGTCCACAATGCATTGTAAGAATTATCCCTCTGTCTGCAACTCTCTCAAATATAGAGAGAATTCTCCCCATGTCTACAAATCTCCCCCTTTGACATCAATGGAAAATGGATGTTTCCACTAAAATTTTGCTTATCCTTAAGCACTCAGTCGAAAATCCAGTAGACTATCATGTTGAGTCAATCCTCGGTCGACCACTTCCAAGGAAATCATCAATAAGTAAGAGTAAATTTGCACAAATGTAAAGCCAATGGTACATAATGATATGAATTCCTCAAAACTTTGGTCAAATCATTCCATGACCATCCACCAATACAACCATAATCTATCCTCGTAGCTGAAATTGGTCCCCAATTCTATTTTTCACGTCTCTTCTGCAAATATTTGAAATCTTGATTGTCATTCCTTCAATTTTTATGGTTAGGATGATGATATGGCACATATTTTTGCGTTGGATGATCAGAGGAAGTAGGCTTAGATTCAAGTTCACTCTCAGGAGTAGAACAACCTAGCATATATGCAGCATTGTCATATGTATGCTCAAATTCTACCATGTGGGGAACATGAAACTCATCAATCCATTCAACATAATAATTAGTAGGTTTCTCTTCTAAAAAACTAGTCTGAACTCCACCGACAAAAAATAAAACTTCCCTGATTGTAGCAAGGCCAAGTGTAGGTAGGGAGGAAACAACAACATCATATCCCACACCAATATTATTGAATGGAAACCTTTGGAAATTGATGATATCATCTAATATTTCARTACTCTTTTCAAACTTCAAGCTTATATTCAACTTAATAGTTGTTTTATCCAGTTCATTTCTTAAGAAAATAWTTTCATATTCTAGCTCTTCACAATTTTCTTCCTTTTTCTTCAGTTTGATTCTCACCACTTCTTCCATCCTTCTAGCTTCTTCTAATTGAAMCTTTAGGTTCATGATATTATTTTTTGTTTCTTCAAGGATTTCTAACATTTTATATTTTGAATCACAATCATGTTCTTCATATTTTTGCATATGCTCCTTTTGTTTCAAACTCTTTTTCCTAATATTATTCATAGATGATTTTAGGGGCGAAWTTTTGCTCATGGGCRAAATTTTAGGGTTTAAATTTTTGAAGGGGTGAATTTTTATTGAAGTAGGTTTTAAGAAAATTAGTTTTTTTAGCCCAAATATTAAATTACACAATTTTTATGGTAGATAGTTTGTTCCATAGAGAAAATCTGAAAATGTTGTGTAAAGAGGGTTCGCCCCGACGATTTCATGATAAAATTTTCATTTCGCCTCGATTTTTCAGATTCCAGTTTTTTTTCTTTTTTTGAATCGCCTTGCATATATTTGAATCAAGGCTTTAGGGAAAATATTTCACCCCAATCTCCTTGAATCAAGGGTTCATGGCGACTCTAATGGATTCACGCTCAAATTTTGAAATATCTGAAGAGTTTTCCGAAATCGCCCACAAATATTGAAATGTCTGGAGATTTTGTCGAAATTGCCCACAATTTGGATAGTTTGTTGGATTCTCTTAGAATTTATGGAGTTTGCCAGTTTCATGGAAATTTTGGAGAGTTTACTGGAGATTTTACCGGATTCGCGCTAAATTTATATTTACTGTATTTGAACATGTCAAGTGGCTCCCAATTTGTCTTTGTCTCTTCTGAGGGTTTTTTTGTTTGTACATTACATGGTGATCCCCATTGGAGAGTGTACATTGTGTACGTTTTCAAATTACACTATAAATGAGGTATCCACGAGTCCCAAAACGAACTTCATCAGTGGGTGTAGTGCCATTTTTAGAATTCATTCCCCATAAAGAAACCTTGAAACCACTACCTCCAATTTTTTTCTTCTTCCCATTGTTGCATTACAAACTGCAAATTGTATGAGAGTAGGTAGTTGATAGTATTTTTCATTATAGATAGGAAGATATGTTTTCCATACCCAAGAGTATTCATCTAAAATATAGGTTCATCCACAACACTCATTTTTTTTGTTTTCCAAAACTAACTATGTTAGGTGATTATCTATGGCAACCTCTTGCTTATGGTTCCCATATAGTTCGAGTACATAAATGTGATCAGTACCCTTAACCCGACTATTATTTGGATCCATCTGTGGTTTACCTTCAATATGGGGTGTATTGTTGTGATCAAGGCAAGGACGATAAGATGAAGATTGAATCTACAAATGTTCTCTGAAATAAGCATGTTCGGTACAATTTGTTGGAAGCATGTGAGTTTCTCGAGAATTCAATACCTTGTTAATGTATTTTCCTCGAGTATTTGCATAACTCATTTGGTGTTTCCTTTAAGAGGTTATCAATGTGTCTCAATTTAGAAACTTCAACTTGGTAAGAGTCTGAAAATTGAGTATTTGCGAGTTTTGTTATTTCTTCACAAGAAAATTGATTAGAAGCCATGTTATTTTGTTCAATTTCTGCTTGAACGCTAGGTTCATTTTCTACTACATAGTCCATTAATACAATATGTTGCTTGCAGGAAGGCTCTTGTACATGCCTAATTTTGAGGTTTCTACCATTTAGATCATCAATCTCATTAAGTAGACATAATCTTTCATCTCTTAAAGATATATTCATTTAGTTAGTGTCATGGGACTGGGAGGAGAAGATACTTAGGGGAGGGTATCCCTATTTTTTCTAGTTTTCCTCACCATCTAAGGGTAAATATTCCTCTCAATGAAAGGTAAGAGAATATATACAAGGTGCAAAAAATCTAGGTTAGAGGGTCTATCCTCTTCTTGAAATTGGTGAGAGAATTGTAGGAATCTCAAGGAATAGTCTTTAATAGAATCATGTTTCCTTTTATCAATTTTTTCTTACTTACAATACAATGTCTCTACTGAGTAATTATCATGGGTAGTTGTTGGAACATATATGTTATATTTGTAAGAATAGATGGATGGATTTTTTCCTTCCAACTTTATTTACCTTTTGAACACCACTATTACTGTCTAGTCTGGAGAAATACCCAAGTATTTTTACACGTAATACTTGCATGGTGTAGCGGTCATTGATGGGTAACTTCATGGTAGAGCTACATGAATATTTGGCCTTGGATTTATTCAATATGTTTTTGGAAAATATCTGAATGTCTATCCCAATTGTTTTGATATTTTAGAAAACTCCAAATCGGAATGATTGTTTTCTCATGTAAAAATAATAATTGAGGTCTCACATGTTGAAAAACTTGTTTAATGGGTAGTACTCTTGTTTCCTTGGACTAGCAAATCTAAAATAATGAAATCCCTTTTGGGCTAATCCCATTTCAAAATATATATACTTTGAAATGTAGTAAGATCGCAATAAAAGTGGAAATGTTGTTAATCCTCACAATGTTTTGTTAGAACCATTGCTTGCATTTGAAATTTTAATTCTTTTTGTATTGAAATCCTCTATTTTAGTTTCTTGATGTCATCACCATTGGTCATTTAATCTCTTAAACCTTTATTATTCATTTTTTTATTTTTTGAGGTGGCTTTGGCTTTAATGAATATTTCATCAAGAACAATAGAGCACACAACTGTTATGATTGAATGTAGTACAGTTCATGTATTTGTCCAAATTTTGTGTTCTAATGATGATGTGAAATAGTAGGTATTGCACCACACTCTGATTCATTTAGTTTCTTTTTTATTTGTTACAAATATTCATCCTATATATGAGTTATCACTTTGTTTCTATATTTTGTATGTATTACAAGCTATGTGGGCTCTGGGAAATATTGCAAGATATTATCCTAAGTGCAGGGGTCTTGTTCTCGGTCATGGAGCTATTATGAAACCTACTTGCTCTACCAGACTTTCGATGTTGAATAATGCCACAAGGACACTTTTTTGTGGTGAACCAGCTCCTCCTTTTGAGAAGGTAAACTAGACATATTAGAGCTGATAATATTTATAGTTCACTTGAAACTATTTGAATCATCTTTCCATTTGACTCTCAGGAAAGATTTGTTATCAAGTCTTTTGGATGTATAACCTTCAAGTTTCCACCAAAACATCATGACTTGGACTACAAAATGACTTTGAAAAGAAAAAGAGCATGAGTATGTCTTAGATTTGGGAAAAACTTGGGAAAGTTTAGCATAAAACTAGGAGGATAGAAAGCTCAAAAAATATTTAAAATTTCTTTAAAACAAATGATTAAATACACTAGTTGAGCACTAGGATTAAGATTAGTGTGTATAGTCAATCTCTGAAAGCCTCGAAAATTTTGACAATGAATTGTTCAAAATACTTGTTTGGTCCATGTCACTATATTAAATGCCCAAGTTCACCCCACATTTTCTTCAATGCCTACCATTTTTTAAAAAGGCAAAAGAAGAAAATTGCAGGTCCCCTTGTGCCAAAATTATGTAACAGGGTTTCCTGCCCACCTGTACCTTCAACAAATGATGTAGAGGCACCACCTTCCCAACCAACCTTTATGTGCGATGATCCCCCAAGGTTTTAACCCCCAACTCAAAGAAACTGTTATCTTTCAAAGATGTGCTTATGTTGAATAAGGACTCATATTGCTCCTAGGATGTAAAGAATGTGGTTGAAGATAACTTGTTAACCCCCAATTCTTAGAAATGTTCTCTTGCAAAGACATGGTTGAGAAAAATCCTCCTTTCCACAATCCCTATTTGTTCCCTGTTTATATTAATAAGGATAAGATAGCCAGAGACAGAGGAAATAATATAATTAACAAACTGGAGATAATAAGCCAAACACAAAGAAAAAAGCATTTGTCAACATACAACTTTTTATACTGCCTCATTGTTCACTCTAGGAAAGGTCTTTCTTGAAGTTATACGAGTTGCATTTGCAGCAAAATACACCTGCAAAAACTGACAATGTTTAGATAGAATTATATTCTCAAATCAAATGGTCTAGAATATGAAAACATTTGTATGAAAACAAAGGTCATATGAGAAAAGGGAAGATTTTAAATCCATGTAACAACTAACTCTTGAGTTCAAAATACTAGACTGTAGTTATACCCTCTTCCATGGTATTCGTGCCTATAGGAAATGTATTCCATCTTGTAATTGAAATTGACGTTGTCTTCACCAATATTTCTAAGAGTAATAAACACAGTGTAAGTTCCAAAAATGTCAAGAATATTTACTAATATGCTTGACCAATCATTTCTTTTGCCTAAGCTACTCTTTTTCCAATGCTACTACCTCCACTACCTTTTTTGTAGCAAATGCAAGCGAGGTCTTGATCTCATTATTACGATTTATCTCATGTACTAAATCCATAGCCGTATGAAGAAGAGATAAGGAGGTGGATACTATTGTTTTTCATGCAATGCAGACAAATGGAATTCTCAGATTTCTTGCAGCATGATTACCCAGGAAATCATATGGAATTTCTCAGTCCAAGAGAACCTCAAGCAAGGTAAAATAGTGTGCATAGTGCACACATAAATTTACCAACAATCTGAAGCAAGCTTAAAAAGGTGAATACTTCATGAAAGGATCTTGAAGATATGGTGGTTATGACACCTCGCCAAAGAAATCGTATTCTGGAAGAAAGAATAATTGTCTTTCTTGATTTTGATGTAACTCATAATTAACTCCTCTGTAGATAAGATCAAACTGTAACACATCAAAATTCAAATCCGCTTCTTCCATTTTGGTATGAAGCACTGAAATGGCTAAGTGAGGATTAGAATTTTTCAAAGCTGAGGTTCTAGATATGTATTGGTGGAGTAAAAGTTTGAACCATTGACTCCAAGTCCTAAAAGGACTCTGAATATCCTCACAATACATAATAATTCATATCCTTCCGTAAGCTTTGGAAAATTGATGAATGAAAAAATAATCTATCCACCGGAGAGAAAGATCAAAGATGTAAGCATGGTGAATAACATGGTGTAGTGGATGAGTATGGCCAAAACTAACATTAACATTATTATTTTCCATCCAATGAAGATTGTAGGCAACCCTGGCAGACCAAGTGTTTTCCCATCTGTTTAAAATAATCTATTGCAATTCAGGTGGAAGACAGTGGATCTGTTGGCTAAGACAATTCCAACATAGAGAAACAAAACAATTAGAGAAAATCTGAATAGTGGTAGTAGGAGGTTGATTACTTGCAGAATTTTCTCCAACTGCCAGGACCCTAATGGTGGCAATTTGGTTGGCTCCTTCACAAGATAACATATCTGCCATGTAGTTTTTTGCACCTTCTTTTTAGAATATATCAAAATCAAACCCATCTAGCCATAGTGCCCATCGTAAGACTCTAGAATTTCCTTTCTCAAGCAATCTGTGATTGTGTATCATACCTTTCATATGTTTAAGGTCAGTTTTGATTGTGAAGTGCACACTTTTAAGGAAGAGTCGAAATCATTTGATGCCCTTCTTAACGACAATAATTTCTTTATCTGAGGATGTATACTTTAATTCTGTTGGAGTAAATGTGCCAGAAGCATAAGCGCAAACCTCGTCTTTTTTAGAATGCTTATGCAAAAGTATTGTTGCCTAGAAGTCATTAGAAGCATCAGTTTCTAGGATATAAGGAAGATCCTTGTTGGGTAATTGCAAAGGAGGCAAATCTTGGATCTTAATCTTAATCCGCTTGACTGCTTCAATCATATAAATATCCTATGTAGTACCCGGCTTGATACGTTGTTGTAGCAATTCGGTTTCTTTGGCTTGGTGCTCATAAAATTGGCGGATGTAATTTAAGAAACCAAGAAATCATTGAACTTGCTTAATGTCAACCAGGGTATCTGGAAACTGGAGCAAAGATTTTAAAATATGAGGCTGTAACTGGACTTTTCCTTGGGATATATACAACCCTAAGTACTCAATGCTAGTCTGACATATTACAAATTTATCTGGAGCTTTAGAAAGAACCAGACCATGCTTAAATACAAAAGAACAAAATTCTTCTAAATGTTTTTTATGTTCATTGACATCTCTACTAAAGACAAGCAAATCATCAATATAAACTAAAACATAAGGGAGAGGTCTAAAGATGTCAACCATTCGCTTCTAAAATTCTGATGGTGCATTGGTCAAACCAAAAGGCATGATGGTCCATTGATATTGTCCCTGTGGTACCACAAATGTTGTTTTGTACCTGTCTCCTGGAGAAATACCAAGCTGCCAAAATCCACTCTTTATGTAAAATTTCCTAAAAACATTTGCATTGGCTATCTTACTAAACAACAATTCCTCATGTGGAAAGGGATATCTGAGAGGCAATAGGGCACTATTAAGTGATTTATAGTTGATGACC
>JASDQU010735296.1:16672-33753 GCA_032191745.1 Picea mariana
TTTACGTTTTTATTATGTGTCGTTTATTGTTTTATTTAATGCATGTTTTTATTAATGTTTTATTTATTTTAATTTATTTGTGTTTTGTTTTTATTTATTTGTTTACATGTTTATTTGTTTTTTGTTATGTATTGTATTTTGTTTTTATGTTTTAATTTATTTAATTTGTTTTGTTTTATTTTAATATATGTATTACGTTTCTTTTTATTACATGTTTATATTATTGTTTTATTTTAATATATATATTTTATTATTGTTTTTTAATTTGTATTTGTTTTATTATATGTTTAATTAATAAACACTAACCTAATTGCTAATTTAACAACTAACTTAATTATTAATTAATTAATTAATAACTAGTCTAATATATTTTAATTAAACTAACTATACAAATTTTATTACTAACATTATTAATTTATTGTTCTTTTTAGCCTAAGTTTGTTTATTCATGGATGGGTGGTAGGCAAGATGTGGCCAAGGGACAAAAGGACAAGGGAGTGAGTGGTGCAGAGGTGGATGAAGGATGCAGCAGGGTGATGAAGGATCGAGTGAAATGGATGGAGGGGAAAATGGAATCAACCGAGCCAAAAGTATTCATCATGGGGGCAATGCCAAATCAGTAGTCGAAGAATCGAGTTACCTATAATTATAGGACCCCAACAGGGCAAAAGATAAGAGAAATTAAAAAGAGATTACAATAATGTCAGCTATGTTATTCAAAACTTGAATGATTGTTAACACAAATAGAGGAAAGGCGTACTAAGAAAATGAGAGTTTAGCAACCAACACATATCTAGGGCTCATTGTGATGATTTTCAAATCATTAAAACACTATCATCATTACACAAGATATATATTCGTTGTTATTGCACAAATTGTAGGTTGGGAAAATCAAACCCAATTCACAAGATGGAGAGAACTATGGGAGAGTCTACCCACTGTCACCTTAGATAAACCCTCCCCTTGCTTTAGTGAAGGAGAAATCATGCACAAGGGGGAATCTCGAGTGACCCTAGGGGAAAATGAGATGGAAAGTGAGGTTATGGAAGATGATGCCCCTATAGGTAAAAATACTAAGTGGAATGTGGATTGTGAATGACTCTAGGAAATATTCAATGGTTTCCAAGTTTCTGAGACCTTGTGGAAGATAGTTGTACATGCCCGAGACACAAGAAAAGACAAGTATACAAGCCAATATATCTAATGGAAAAGAAAGTGAAGCTTGTTTTCCTATATATTAGCAGTAAAAAATGATACATATCAACAACTAAATGATAATCAAAGCTGCTAAACAAGTCACTAAAAGTCTAGTTAAAGATGCAAGAGATAAGTTAGTAATGACTAGTATAACCCAAGTGACAAAGAGCAATATTATAGCAACAATATAGGGTTGTTCAAAGATGTTATTGCAGATATATTACAAAATCCTTATGGCTGTAAAAAAATATTTCTACAGAAGAAAATTCCAACCACCAAAAATTACAAGTAAACCACCCAAAAGATGCAAATTACAAGTAAATTATTATGGCAACTTTCTAGCAAATTCTATCGGTTGAAAATAGAGAAAAACTAAAAGTTTGAGAGTAATTCGATGCATTCCTAATGGTTGTAGCTTTAATTTTATAAAAGCAATAATATATCCTTGGCCAAGTAGGATTCCCTAGTAGCTCAAGCAAGCTAGTAGATCTTAGAATAGATTCCACTTCAAACAATTTGAAAATATCATAAAATCACATTACACAATGCAAGCAATTTATTTCTCCAATGCAAATTTCATATTAGTGCCTTTGATATATTGTCTAAATGGAGTCTTGGATGTGATAGTTATACCCACAATATCCCTAGGGGTGTAATCACTTTTACTCCCTGGGGCATGCAAATCAAACTAAGGTAAATCTAAGTGGGTGTACACCCTTGTACTCCTCCTAGAAGCCTTGCCAAAAATGACTTATCAACCAAACAATGAGAAGAAAATTGGTGAGGGGTGTATGTACTTATACTCCTCCTAGGGTTTCTAACAAGAATAGCATGGAACAAGAAAAAATACCAATAAATGCAGAAATTTCCTTACCAATTCCACAAGATGAAAGATAAAACCCTAGTTCACCAAACCATATACATTCACAAGCAAGAGAAGAAGTCACCAAGAGGTGCACATCGCCTTATCTCCACAATACACCAAGATAAATCAACATAAGACATTTTCACAAGAGAGAGAGAGATCTAAATTTTCCCAAAGAGGGCGCAAATTTCAGCCAAGTATCCTTCTCACAATGGGAGAGCTATGATTCAAATGAAAAGAGTTTGATCTCTATTGACACTAAACCTCAAAGATAGAGTTTCTCCACTTAACAAGGGTAAACCACAAAATAAGGGAGACATTCCCCTTTATTTTTCCCCTTTACAAAGTAATATTATTTTTGCACAAAGAAAAACCCTAAAACACATGATGTCACCCCTTTTAGGGCAACATTTTGGCACTTTGACCAATTCGTTGAGCTGGACATGAAAAGTTTTGTTAGTCACAAATAAAAAGAAATTATGACCTAGGGTCAAGATTCTAAAATTAGCGAAGGCTCTAAATGGTTTGGGGGCATGGAAAATTGGTAGGAGTGTTAAAAATGGCATAAAGCAGTTAAATTTGCCAAAAGGTTAATTATATGGGTCTCGAAATAGCCTTGATCACGATCCATCAAGATTGATGGCCAGGAAGCATTGTGGATTTTGAAGTTGCGTGAGGGATAACTCTAAAGGGTGATCTCGCAATTAAAACTGTGGTTTCCATTGAAGTATACATGTGAGCACCAGGTTGATTGTGGAATGTCAAGCGGGTTGTTTCAAAACTACCGATCCACATCTCCGCAAGGTGAAAAGTATAAAATGTCGATTTCACATTTTCATTTTTTATTATTTTCAAACTCAGGGACCGTTAGAACACTGTCGTGACTGCCATTTTTTGTTGCAGTCCAAATTTTCACCATTACAGCTCACTTCCAGGTATTTATCCCGTTTCCATGGATCCTATAGTATTATCAGTAGCAGAGAAAAACCCTAAAAGTAATGAGGAAGCCCTAATTAACATAGATGCATATGTATTTTCTCCTGATATCACTATTTCCCCAATTTATGTGTCTCTAAGGAACTTGGATGATATAAAGGGAAAGAGTATTCCATTTTTAGAAGCAGTCCATGCCTCCATTGTCCCATATGTTGTCAAGGTTTCTTTCCCATTTCCTGAATTCATAGGTTGGTGTGTTGAGAAATATTCCCATTCAGAAAGGATAATTATCAATAAACATGGGTCTCAAGGCCTGTGTAGAATATATAATATGTCAATTCGAAAGTCACTGAATATCCCAGAAGCATTTTCCTTTAATTATGATTCATTCAATGAAGAAAAAGTGATTAGGGTTTACAGAGAAAGTCAGCAATTTCTACAACGAATCATTAAACCTGAACAAATCTCAAAGAGTTTATCCTTACGAATGAGTATCAACATGATGGTCATTGAAGTTCAGTGGGTTTGTTCCCTATTGAGTCAGGTCCTAGGTCTAGATAGTGATAAATATGTTGTTGAAGTCATGTCGGGTTTTCTTTTGATTTTTTTTAAGTCAGAGTCTGGTCAGTCAGTTTGAATTAATTTTGATAAATTCATAGCTGACACCATTCACAAGCAGCTAGTGAATTTCCACTCTTTGAAACATTTCAGATACTATACATATCTGTTAAATATTTTCTTAGCAAGTAACCATGGAGAAATTCCTTAAGCAACTTTTGTATCTACTGAATGTAAAAGAATCACTTTGCTCATATTCATCAACAAGGTCATGTCAAGAATCTATTCTTTGATTTTCAATACAAGTTTACCCAGAGTTTTGGAGGACATGAAGATTCAACTGCAGCCAAATCCATAAAACGGAGTAGGAGACTGGGTACTTTTTCTGCATTCAACGATGATCTGGGTATATGGTTTTCATGAGCAGGGGTGATTTTAAGAACTCCCCCTAAATTTATATGTATAATAAATGGGCAAATCCCCATGATACATAGGAAAATTCAAAGGCTATTTTATCAATAATATAATATGTAGATATAATGTTTTGGCTAATCTTTTACTATTTTATAAAATCTTGGCAAATCTTTCACTGAATTATAAAATCTTGGTGAATCTTTCACTGAATTATAAAACCTTGTAAAGTCTTGATGATTTTTTTGATAAAGTATAAAACCATATATAATAATAGGAGAATTTATTAATTAAATTGTAATATAATCACTTTACATATTTGGAAAAAGAAACATAACTTTTCCATCCTCTAGACAACATTCCCAGCATTAGGGGTTGTGTTTGTCAAGGTTCTCATTGTACACTTGCATATCCCTCTATAAGTTTTGATGATATTTCACCACAATGTTCATGTGTGTTTATCATGACCACCACTTCTATCAAGCTCAGTAGATATTAATATTTGCTCTGCCACTTCTATTATGGATTATTTATTACTAATTCATCAATTATGAAAGGACCCTTCAAACAAGTTCATCATAGGATGTTCCTAAATAGGAGTGCACATAATTATATCAATGAATAACTCCAAAAGTATAAGGATATTGATAGGTAACATTCCATGCATGATTTCCTCTCTAATAATCCATTTTCACCCAAAAAGAACCCTTTTCCAAGGAATAGAGGTCACTTTTACCCCTTATATTTTTGTTAGCTTATAAAAACATTAAGGGACACATAACTTTGTAATAAATGTTGGGCATATATTAGGCCTTAGAACTATAGGGAACAAAAACACCCATTGAGCATAAGTTTTAATTATTGGATACAAATGAGACCATAAAATCTTCTAGTGGATATAAACTTAGACCTTAAAATTGGCATTGATTGCATCCAAGATTTATTGGATGAGACCATAAGCACCCTCCCGAAACATCTTCAATTGAGGCATTCTTCCAAGTTCTCGAGCTCTTAACTAGACCTATTCCCTCTTTGTATCTCCTTATTGGATGATAGACTTTAGTTAGTTCCTAGGTCTTATATCTCATAGGTTATATCTACTTTCATAGGTGTTGCATTTGCACTCCCACTTGTGGATTGATTATGATGTACCTAGTAGTCCCTTCGACCTATTCATGGTCATTTGTTGAATAATAAAATTATCATATATTATTTTACCTTATCCATATCCAATTCACTTCTATTCAAGACAAGGTAGGGCACGACACTGGTAATTATTTCGATCAATTTTCTTCATTATTTAGGGAAACTGGTTAGAGATATTCTCACCACGTGCTTCATTTCTTTTGGGCTCACACCTTCAAGTAACTTGCACACATCACTCATCCAAAATGTCATATACAATTTTCCTACACTCAAGGCACACGCGGGAAAATGTATGGGAAGGATTTTCCTACACATTAGGTGTAGGTAAGTACCTAAACTAGGATTTTTGCACAAACTGACCAAAATGTGTATCTAGTGATGCCAAGTCTAATTTCATAAGACAAAGTCTTAAAATCCTTGTTTGTGTGTGTGATTGTACTCCAAATGGAAAAAATGCAGATATAAGTGATGCCAAAAGTCATCATGTGATGTTGCATGATGTGACATTATGTGTCCCATCAATATCTTGAAAAAATGGCTTCCCATACTCACACCCACTGACTCTAGCAAAACTTGGATATTATTTATTACTACAACAAAATTTCAATTGTGGCATTGTCCAAATTCTTTCCAAGATGAATAAATTGAACAATATTGTGCATTATTAAGGAATCTAACAATAATGAATGGATTGAACCTCGATCACTATTATAGTCACATGGGTGATTTCCTTAAAAATTCAGTTGATTATAAGACATAAAAGAGAACAAAGAACAACTTTACAGTTATGAAAACGAATAGGAATACTAATCAAGAACTAAATAACATGGTTACATGCACTGCACATCTTGTATATAAATTTTTCCAGGACTTCATCCATTTGAGCTACAAAAGTTGGTATTTTGTTTCCTTTCCAACAGACTCTAGAGTATCTTTCAACATCCAAGAAATAAGAGAGAGATATTGTCCTTACTAGTAGTAAATATCCAATGAGTGTGTCAAAGGGATTTTAGTGGGATAGATGTTGAAGAGTGAAACACAACTATGGTTGGTGAGTTTGAGACATTGATGAAGAATCATACTTCATGATTGACCCCATTACCTACAAGAAGAAATATTTTGGGATGTTAGTGTGAGTGGAAAAAGTATAACACATGTGGATCTATTGAAAGATGTAAGGCTATATTGGTCACCAAGGGTTATCCCCAAGAGGGGATGACTTCAAGTAAAATTTTCATCAATGGTGCAAGAAAACAAATTGAAGCATGAAATGTAGTTAAGAAGCCAAGACCAAATGTGTATGTTATTGTCTTTCCATAGGACTTGAAAAATTTCTCTAGTAACCAATTCTATATTGTACATCAATGGATTTACCCAAATTGTATTCAGTGTAATAAATATATTATTCCTCCATCATACCTAAGACAATGTCCAGTGTATTCAATGATGGGAATAAACACATTTGGATTACCTTAATAAAAAATAATGTTAAAATAGCTCATGTACAAGTTCAACACTTTGGTCCTGCCCAAGTTAGTTCAATAGTCAAATTTAAGTTAAATGGCGATGATATAAGAAATTACTAAGGTGTATAAAATCAATATTGAATATATCAAACCATTATAAGATCCCCCATCTATCACTGTCCCTTCAAAATGATTATTTATAATATGTGACCTAGAGTATGTTAAGAGTACAATTTGAAAATGTTACCGGAGTTTCCTTGGGTAATAGAACCATAGACTAATCAAGGAAAACTTTAATGAGGATAATCATAATTTACTATAATTTAAACTTTCTAACCTCGGTGATAATTCATGGAAAATACAAAAAATGGAATTTTTTACATGACTATATTGTCTAGAATAGATTTCCATATTATACATTCATGGTGACTCAAGCAACTGCCACTAAATGGGACCTAAACAAATTGCATAATACCCATGTCAAATATGATCTTGTCTTTTTTAATGTTCGAAGAATCTACCTTCTATCCTATGAGTGAACTATGCAACTCATCCTTTTAAATATTGGTGCAAGGAGGGTTTTTATACCACTTTATTTAATTTATTCCTTTGATTTGAAGAACCCAATGCTTTCTCTTTCTCTTTATATAAACACCACTAGTGATGAGAATGAAACCTATTCTAAATTAAATATGATAATTAGTATCCTTCTAGAATATCTTATAGAAATTATTGGCAACCTTCCTTGGGGTAATCATTGTGAAACATATATTTGTGTGATCCTCCTTCATCTTGACCTTGTCACTATCACAACTACATTTTATAGCGGTCTAAATGTTGTGTAGGGTTTTACTAAAATTGGCGAACACCTGGATTTTAAATCGACTAGCAATGGATTTGACGATCCACCATACTTGGAATTATGCCTAAAATCTGGTTAATTCTGGCAGTCTTTACATTGGTTCCACTAACCGAATTATCCAATGAATCTTAATACCACACTACCATAGTCGTCCATATGACCGATACCCCTACAGTTTGTATAAATAAAAAAAAATCAATGAGCGAACGAGATCATTTTTTAATTGGTAATCCAACGGTCGTTATCGTTTTGACCAAAAGGTAGGGGGCCTGACAGGTCGTCCCAGGCTCCAAGATGGTGAGATTCTCGTGGAGTCCAAACACCTAGAGCCCCAACCATAACTCTGCACTTTGCGTCAATATATTTTAGAGACAATAGTGTATATAAACCCATACGAATTGTTTTACACAAGCAATGTGGGACTAAAACTCAATCGACTAATTAATCAGCATCGTCGATCTCTTGATCGGATGGTTGTCGAGTCTCACCTTCATCATCTCTGCAATATACTTGATAAATTCTCTAATTGCAAGTCCACTACATCAAGTGCTTGCATAATATCCTCCACTTATTGTTTCTTGGATGACAAGGCATCATGCAAGGATATGATCACCTCTTGTATTCCCTTTACAGAAGCCTCTCATGCTCGAAATTCCTCGACACTGAGCTCCAACGAGTGGAAATAATTCTGTAACATAATATGTACGAAGTCTTTTACAACCAACAATAATTTTTCAGTTATCTTAGCACTGTATTTAGAAGTAAAATCAACATGATCTGTGGATTGCGAAGGTTGAGAAATGTTTGATGCTAACCTTTTGCCACTAGTTACTACCATTACATGCCCTTCAAAATGTGATCTACCTACATCCTTAATCTTCATATTCCCAAGTTCTTCCATGGCACTACTGAAAGCATCATGAAGGATGGTAATACTTCTATGTAACATACCAATCTCAGCATCCTTCTATTTTGTGAGATCATCGAGAAGTCTAGCATTTTGCTTTAGAGACTCAAAAGATTCTTCCAAATGTGTAACTTTCTGCACTGCAATCTGCAAAACGTGTGACACACCTGTAGCCACAATTCAAATCTTTGTATACCCACTACGATGCTTACAATACTCTCTTGGTAACAAAATAATTGTAGATATTTAATGGCTTCAATCACACCCTTTGTGGTAGACACCATATGGGTTGGGTATGTTATTTACATGTAGCATTTTTTATGTGATTCCAAACAAATATTTTCAAGGTGCATTCATGCAACAGTCCCCCAACATTATCAAATTCCCCACAATAATTTGGAGTAGAAAGAATGGTGACCATTCTATCTGGACAATCCAATTTCTGAAGCTATGGTTTGACTTTAATAGGACTGCACATGTTTGAGACATAATTCTCCAATGATTCTGGTATATTCCCTATGTCCCCTGATTTAAAATGAGATATAGTAATACCATTCAGTACTGTCTCAGGAACGAATAAAGATTCTAGTACAAATGAGACATTCTTCACAAAGCTTGTCTCAAGCAAATCTACATCGTGTACTTCCTTTAACCTTTTGAATACAACAATGGAAAATTTTGTTCTTCTTTTCTTTTCTTTTCAAGTCTACAAGTTCAAGCCTATTTTTGTTTGTTCAAGTCTCTTCCTTGTTTATTCAAATCTATTTTTTCTTGTTGCACCATGTAGTAGTAGAGTGCCTCAAAACAGAGTGCCAACCATCTGCTTTGTCATCATACTATCTTATCCAACAATGACATAAATGTCATCATAGGCAATGTCTCTCTTCTAATTGACACCAGTGCCATTCTCATGTATCTGACATCAGTGCCAATGCCATTAATGCCAACTTGTATTGACATATTGCCAACAACCATCTGCTTTGTCATCATAGGCAATGTTGCTATATTTTTGTTGTAGATCACTATGCATAGTCTAAAAGTGAGGGAAGGTTCACTAATTGGGCATTCCATATCCTCGATTGCACCATTTGGTACGAGAGAAATATTTGAAGCTCTAGGAGAGTGAAGTAAGTGAGAGGAAGTATCAAATAATATAATATAAGATAGGTAAGATAATTTTATAAATGTCCAACAAATGACCACAAAGGTTGTTCAATGAGATCTGACACTCTCTTGCATTCTTTAAAGAGTACAAGTCCCCATATGGAACCAGGATTTACCCCTCAAAATGAAAGGCCATTTTTGAGACGGTCCTTTCATCAATATAGATCTGAAGATGAACTTGGGTGGAAGATGAAGTAGGACACTTAACAGGACTGATATATTTGGCATGTCCTTTTGAAGATCTATTGGTTAAGGGTTAGAATTTTGTTTGTTGAAAATGATAGTGTATTGTCCTAGTTGCCTTTTGGTCATACTGATGATTACTCTTTCTAACTTTGTGGATTCTTCTATGGAATTAACAATGTGACTTATAAAGTCAACATAGAACAATTGTGTTGGTTGTTGGGATTCTTCAAAGAGTATAATACGGGTGTCTTCTTGCAGCTTTATAAGAATTTGGGATTCATTTCCAGACTTTTGCAGAAATATTGTTGGTTGTTGATGGAATTTTAGGCCTGGTATTCACTCTAGATTCAAACAAGTCAATGTTTATTAGACCTTTCAATCATTTACTCTAGTGAGAATTTTGCAATTTGGATTGGTGGAATTGAGTCATTTTCCAAATGCTGCTACTTAATTTGGATGGTTACTAAATTTTTCACAAAAGTATAGGTGCTTATTATTTGGCCAGAAATTGCTTAGAATCGTTTAAATAAAGAATGGTCATCTTCATAAATTCCTCACTGATGAAAGTGTCACAAATGGTCTCAATGCAAATAGATACAAGGAATCTAAAATTATTGTCAAGGCTACTAGAATAATGCCTCCAAGAAAATCTAAGATCCCTATCCACTATGATGAAAAATCATTAATGAGGTATGCATCAGAGAAACATGGACTATTAGCATAGGAACGTAGTGCGTAAAACTCATTAATGTTGCAAAAAACTGTAAACTGGTAGCTTGAAGGATTTGTGAAAATATAGGTTCTTCTTCTCAATCTAGTTGAGGAAATATACAACTGAATTGAAGAATTAAGCTGATTCATTTTTTAGCATATTGTGGGATTTAGGCATGTAAACTGTTGTATTACATATATTTGACTGGATATTAGGTTCCATCTTTTCCTATGGAAATAGATGGACTATCCAGCTTCAACCTATTTATATTTGTCACATACATTGAATTTCCAAATTATCGAAGCTATATCTGTCCATCCATATCACTTGTGATTATCTTTTGTTTTAATATAATAGGTTGGTTGGTTTTTTCTCCTGTTTGGCATGTTGATTGAACTGGCCTTGTTTCAGTTCACTGAAGAAATGGATCCAAGCTTGATATCTTTAGACCACAAAATTTGCAGGCTTTTACAATAATGCTTAATTTGCACAAGCTTCTACAATAAAGCTTAACATGCAATGCCTTGAATATGTTTGTATATAGTCCATTGATAATGCTTTATTACTTGGTAGTTATTAATTGATAATGGTTTATTACTTGACATTTTGTGCTTCCCTTGTATTTTGGAATTCTAAGCACATGTTCTATTGAACTTGGTAATATAGCAGTTTCCTTTTCTGTTAAGTTGAGGTGAGATTTCTGGATTTGCATTAAGTGTTCTATAGTGAAATTTCCACACAAGAGAGCCTCAAAGAAGTCAACATATCAAAGAATCATCTTGAACAAGTTGAAGATAAAGCTTAGACATGCACTTTTCTTTCTTTGATCTATCATTATCATTTCTACCTTATGTATTCTTTGTAACTCTTTACAAATGTTTGACTAAAACAAATGAACTTGAGTAGACTTAAAGTTCTACATGGAAAATCAACTTAGACAATTTTGGTAAATTAGAATGAATGGTTGAACTTGTCATTTATGGTGAGAACAATCATATAACTAACCTTTAGTTCTTGCATGGAGTTACTCCAATGGTCTTCTAATGTTCATAATTGCCTTGTATCATTTTAGAGCCCAAATTTATTTCCTTTTATTCCTATTAAGAAAAGACTTATTGTTAAATAATTTGGCTCCCCAAGGAAAGGACATAGCAACTTGAGGAATCACTTCATGGTATGTGAATGTGGTAACTATCATTCAAGGAAATTATCCATAGTTTAGACTTATAAGAACTCATTGTGGGATCATTTGGGTTTTTCAAAACTAGTGTGGATTGCAGAAATTTTCCACATTAGCAAAGGACTAACATTGCACTAGGTGCCTTGCTAATCATGTCTTGATATTTATTGATACCACCCTAGGTAAGGTCTAGTGAACCTTTAGTAATAAACACTCCCATTTCTTGGGGTTGTAAGGTGTACGGAAGCATAAAAAATCAACATTACCCTGTTCCCCTAACCAAGTTTCAATTTCCATTGCATTATCATTCATGAGGTTATTTGTTGCACTACACAAACCACTCACTTCAATCGTTGCAAGAGTTCTTTTGCTTGACATTAAGGATTATTGTACATCATTGCACTATAGAGGGTTAGATAGTTTTCTGCCAAGCTTAAAGAAATATATTTGATCTTGTTTTATCAGGCATACTAGCACTAGTTAGATTACATGTTTAAGAAATGTAAACAATAATGCATTTATCACAAAATATCATTATACAAAGATGTCGTAGAAAATCATCTTTGTTAATTGAAAAATTACAAACTAATACAATGTTGTACATACAATATAACCTTTCACTAATTATCTAAATAAATTTGTATGACTATTAATCCCACACACAAAATCAATGCAAGTTCTCTAGGCTTGTATGTCATCTTACAACCTAGGGTTTTGAGGTCATTTGCTACACACAAGGACAATTTTACTTCAAAATCCATTTCTAACCAAATAGAGATGAATTTAACAAAAGAATCCTTTAGTTTATACAGAGATGTTATAATTTGGGAGATATGCAACAAGATTTGAGGCCTATTTTTCAAGAATATTTAATTTCCTGTTTTAGTCATTATTTTTTGGCACGTATTTCGAGAACATGGGAATGAATTTCAAAAATATGAGCGAGGTTTTTCTTCAAAACAACCTCATTTACAAAAACCTCTCCCAAGTTTGTAACAGGTATTATAGTTAAAGAGATATCACTTCATCTTTGACTCCTATTTTTACAAAGATGCAGAAAAATGTATCCTATTGTCTTATTGGCATCCAAGTTACAATGAAACAAAACTCCATGACTTGTTGTGTTGATCCTATAGGGATATAAAAGGAATATTGTCTTGCAAACTCTTGGAGTTGACCCAAGTGATTTTTCTTGTATGGATGACTATTTTGGCACCTTTTTGTTTGTTTGATCTTGGTTGGTAATGTCTCATTAGTTAGGAGGACTATTATGTCATGTTGCATGGTGCTAACTCAGGCTGCATGTTAATGTTGAATTCGTATTGTAATTGTACAATTACTTTATAGTACTCGTACAAGCCTAGGATATACTCATTTTGGACAAGAGAGTAGGGTATATAAATTTGCATGTTGCAGACTATTGAGAAAGTATTTCATGACCCTTCTAATGCTTTGGATGATTGCTCATTAATTCTCTATTTTAGTGTGCCATATCATTAGTGCTCTGTTTTAGGATCTTTTCATATCCCTGACCTTTCTTCTTTGTGCCATATTTTAGGAATGGATCTATTTGTTCTTCTATGAATGTCTCATCCTATAGTATTTGGAATCTATTAGTGAATGCATCATTGGCATCCTACCCATCCTAGGACTATCTAGTAACAACATGAATACTATTTTCACTGAGAGGGATTTCTTGCCAAATCCCACCTACTTGAGTCCACGACAATAGTAGCCACACACACTTTCTTATCATTGGATAAGTCCCCAAGCATGGGACATGTAGGACAATGGTGATCCCGGATTTAAACAATGGCTTGAATAATGATAAGAGCATGGTCTGGTCCCTCCTTAGTTTTGAGTATTTTTCTAGGGAAAATTCAAGGAACAAGGCGAGGTCATGGATATCATAATCCATCAATTGCACCTGCTCCACATATCATTTCAAATGCTCATCCTTGCTAACATGCACCCATAGATTGAGTACCTCCTCTAGGTAAACTGATTATTGTAACTATAGAATGGGGGTTTTCTCTTTCCTCAACTTTTAGATTCCTAGTTGATCGTGCCCTTGACTTAATTGGTATTGTAAATGGTGGAATTTTTCTCATGGTGGCTTTGTGTAATACCATCATCCACAAATAATCCATCATGAATCTCCTTAGAATCCCATCCATCACCAATTTATACAAATGACCTATTATCAAGTGATAATTAGTCACATGTACCACTAGCTTCCTTTGCCAACACTAATCATAATCCTTAGGTGCTAAAATTGATGTGACGTCCCCCAAAATAAAATATTTTGGAAATTTATTCCGTTTTTGGTAAATTCAAATTTGGCAATTTTTTGCCAATTATGGCAATTCTGAATATCGAATTTTGATGTGCGTCCACCATGGGGCCTACCTCAGTAGGTCCTGCGCTTGACCTCCCGGTCTTAAGGATCGTTCAATTTCCTCCCTTGAGCCGGAGTGGCTCCTCTGATTCCCACTGGAATCTCCTTTGAAAATTGGCCCACAGGTCTTTTCGGCACTTTACAGTCTTTAGGCCGGTCACTGTTCTCTTCGATGACAGAAGAATAGAGAATCGTTTTTTGGGGTTTTCAAACTCCCAATGTCTTGACCTCCAATATCCCGATGCGCTCCTTTGTTTCCTTAGCCCCCGGGCTATGCGTTTAATCCACACGACCTCCTCTTATACGACCGCAGTCATATTCACTATCGGGATTCGGGGTTTCGAGTGTTGAAATGTAGTAAATCTCTCGCCCACGGAATCCCCGATCTTCTGACTCGTGGATTCCCGATATGACGTCACCAGGACACCATTCCACCATAACCAAAATCAACAATGGTGAACAGTCGCTGAGATCAACGGCTCCAGATCTCCCTCGGGGTTTCGCGATTTCAATTGTTGAAATGCTTTGGCCTTCGATTCCCTCGATTTCACGAATGTCGATTTCCTGATCACTTCGATCTCGGCCACGCATCCTCAAGGATGGACGGTTCTCGTATGCTTCGGGGTTTTCACCCTGGAAATTCCCAATTCCCTTGTTACGACGAGATGACGTCAACTGGGCCCACATGGATCTCTCCTCTTGTCGAGAAATCAGACTTCACGATTTCGACTTGCGAGAGTATCCTGTCCTCAGGACCTCCGAAACATCGATCCCCGACTCTCTTTGGATTTCTGACACGCGTCCCAAGTGATGGACGATTCAATTCAACCCTCGGGTTTTTCCACTTTACGAAATCATAAACATTCACTTCTCTGAGCTCCAACGAACACATCCCCGATCTAGACGAACATACGACACGTGTCCTCCCTTGAGCTCCTATGGCTATGATCCTTTCGTTGTTCCGGGATTCAACAGGTCTCGGGCTCTTGACTTCTGAATCTCCGAAATGCCGATGGACTCTTGATCCCTGCCACCTATCCCAACAGATGGATGGCTCTGAACTCGTCGATATTTTCACGATGGATTTCCCCGACTTCTAGTCCACGTGACTCTCGATTTCCTGAACCCCGATGCCTCGATATCCCGACGCCTCTCAGGGTTCTTACTCTGCTCACAAGGGTTTAAACCCTGTCCAACTCCTGTCAGATTGGACGGTTGATGGGTAACTGATCAACGATCCAACGACTCATGACCCCTAGAGCTTGAACTCTGAACGCAGTCGTAACCTCCTGGCTTCTTTGGCAGATCCAATGGCTGGCAGGATTTTGCAAATCTTCTCCACAAGATCCTAACCGTCGATCTCTTCCTCTTTGATATTTTCTACGAGGTGAACCCTATATTCCTTTGTGAAAACTAGTCCTCCTGCGCGTAACTTTGCAGTGCCTGTTCAAACACTCCACAGCACAGACTCCCTGGGATTCTCTTCGACGAGCTTGGAAGCCTTGTCCTTCCTGAGCTTCACACAATTCTGAGTCTTCGAGAAGACCCTTGCGCGCACTCCTTGTGGCAATCCTCGAACACTTCCAAGTGTTGAGTTCTTTCAAATCTGCGCATACCTGCAGCAGCAGTCCTTCAATGCTTCGCTCAGATTCACAACTGAGACTTTCCTTAGCCTGCGCACTCCTTGCGTGGCTCCTATAACCCAATTTCACTTCTGGGTGAACGAGAACAAGAGTTAAACTATCTGATCCTTCTGTCAACGCACTCCTTGCGGATGACTTCAACTGCACTCCTTGCAGGAATCCTTGATCAGATAGAAAAACAATTGAAACTCATTTTTTCTACTTCCTTTCTCAGATTTCAAACACTCAGCAAGAAATCATTATTCATAGCATGTAAAACAAATGCATAACAGGAAGTAAATACTCATGAGCATAGCATTCAGTATACATACACAGAGAACAAACACAAAACCATGGATTTGAATTAAACTCTTTTATTAATTCAAGCTCTATACATGGGTGTTCTTTCACAGCTCTCTGCTTCTCTTCTATGCTCCAATGCTTCTAACTATGTTACAATGCACAATGAGGGTGTCTATATCCCATTTCCCTCTTGCGCTCTCAAACAGTCTAATCTAGAATTAAATTTCTATCTACCTGCATTAACTACTATAAATGCCTATGTCTACTTCAGACGAGAGTGGGGGCGCTCAAGGTATGATTACATTATACCAAGGTGCCTTCATTAAATGATCTCATTTATATTTGGCGCATCAACTTCAAGGGAAAATTCAAAAATTTGGTTGGGTCTGCCCAGTTGTCCTTTGTCTTCCGCACTGGCTCGCTTGATGTGAGGTATGCTCCTGCATCATACTCCCTCGCTTGAAAACTTTCATGGGCTCCTGTCCATGAGCTCCTGCACAGTCTATCCATGCTTTAGAATCTCTACTTCATTTTCCCAGCTGGCATCTTCAACTGGATGGCCCTTCCACTTGACCAAATATTCAAAATACTCTTCCCTTCTGGTCTTCTTACCCACTCCTTTATCCAGTATCTACTCCATTTGTGGCTTCTCTACAACTGGCATCTGCTTCTGCCACTGAACCTCTGACTGTTCATCACTTGTTCCTGCTTCCTCATCTTTGTATGGGTACAAATATGAGACATTGAATATCGGAGAAATTCCGATCCCATCGGGTAATTCAATCTCATAAGCATTCTCTCCAATTTTCTTCAAGACCTTACATGGTCCGATTTTCTTCATTTTCAATTTATTGTATGTTCCCCTTGGGAACCTTTCTTTCCTCAAGTGCGCTAGAATCAAGTCACCAACCTCGAATTGGAGTCGTCTTCGATGTTGATCTTCTCTCTGCTTATACTTCTGACTTGAATTCTGCAATCGCTCCTTCACCCGACTGTGAAGTTCTTTCATCGCCTCCGCGAATTATTTTGCACTAGCACTCCTAGTAGCAGTCTGTTCTGAATCTCTCTGATCCGGATTTTATGAGCAGAACGAAATGAATACAGATTATTAATAGGTGCTTAACACGAAAATAACAGAGATACAGTAAAACTGGTTTTCTATTAAATA